>JAWRVZ010000050.1:240000-492500 GCA_037043235.1 Rhodeus uyekii
AACAACCTGGGCTCTCAGTTCGTAGAGCCACCCATCCTCGATATGAAAGCTGTGAGTGACACACACACACATTGGGTTTTCATGGTTTATGGGGATCTGTAAAGACATCTTTGTGAGGACATTTAGACTGCGTTTACAAATCCGATATGTGACACAGATCAGAATTTGATGCAGACATGTAAATAAAAATCCACCTGAGATCCGATTTCTTTTATCCGATCTGAGTCACTTACAAATGTGGTTTTAAATGAGATGCATATCCGATATCTGGACATCCGACCTACGTCTAAACACGGTTATCCGGTTCCCCTTTGAACACAAGGTGAGGGCGACAAGCCCACAAAGATGGCTTTTTAATGTTTTATTATCAAGCAGATGTGACTGTATGCGCTCGCAGCTTTTTTTATTGAGGTGAAAACTTTATAAAGGAAAAAAATTGCACACACACAGAAACATTCAGGAGCTGGTTTTCAACCTCTGTGAGTTTTATAAATAAAACAGCTTCACGACTGAGAGCTGTATTATATTTCTATATGTCTCTCTGTCTCTCTCTCTCTTTCGTTAATTCATTTAAATTCATTAAAATAAATGTAATCTTACGATGCTACTTTATTTCACTTCCAAATTCTAGATCTAATGAGCTGTAGATAAAACAAAAAAACAAAAACTACTGTTATTTTCTGTATATATCCATTCGAAACATCCATGACAGCTTTTATCTTTTCCATGCTAGCAAATAATCATGCCACCCTGCATGAATCATATAAATAATTTCAATAGCACGGCCATTCATGTGGATAAAGGAAAGGGATCACTGACAATCATTTCGGGCGGGAATGAATGTAAACACAGACATTCGGAGACCAGTCGGGACTAAAGTAAATGTAAACAAGCGTGCCAAAAAAACGGATATGGTCAAAAGATTGGATCTGTGCATTACGACTTGCAGTGTAAATGTAGCCTTTGTGTCCGTAATATAGGGTTAGCCTGAACCACACACACACAGATAGAGCTTAGCTTTGAAATGAATCAATGAGCAAAGAAAGTAATTTAGTTCTTTATATCATTGTAGCATCTGGGTGAGATGAAAACAGGAAAGGTTTTGTGTTACATTAAGGTGAAATGTACCCAGATTGTTCATAACACCATTCTATAAGACGCTGACATTTTCAGCTTTTGAACTCAGGAAATTGAATATGATACTGCTTTATAACTTAACTCTCCTGAGCAACCATCACCAGGGCTCTTATTTATTTATTTTTTGTATTCATTTTATTTATTTTTTGCTGTTCTACGTCTCCCTCTAGACAGAGAAAGAGAGAGACTGCAGATATAAATCAGATATGCTTCAGGGTTACCTAAATGCAATAGATTTGTTCCCCCTTTTTCATTTTTTCTCTCATTTTTGCAGTATGCATTTTGCCTTTTGCATTTACTTAGAAAATAGAACCGGCCAAACCTATCTGCTGTTATACCAAAACCCATTTATCCTGTGTGTGTGTGTCAGGTTGTGGCGGACAGCACCATGAGGACTCCAGTGATCTTTGTGCTGTCCCCTGGTGTGGACCCAACAGCAGCACTGCTTCAGCTGGCAGAGACGTCAGGCATGGGTCAGCGCTTCTTTGCCCTCTCGCTGGGTCAAGGCCAGGCACCCATCGCAACACGGCTGATCAAAGAGGGAGTCGCAAACGGTGAAGTGATCTCTCTCTCTATCCGTCTGCCTTTGTTTTTACCACTTTATTTATCTTCCTGTTTGTAGCTTCCTCTGCCATCTCTTAACTGTTCACCCTCAGATTTTTCCTCAAGATCAGTTTCCACAAAAATCAGTAACTATTTGCAACGCTGATAATAATCAGAAATGTTTCTTGAGCATCAAATCATCATATGATAATGATTTGTGAAGGATCATGTGACACTGAAGACTGGGGGAATAATGCTGAAAATATCACAGGAATACAAAAATATATTACAGTAGAACACATTTAATAGTAAAATAATACATTTTGTATTTTTCGTCAATTCATTGGAGAGCAAAAGAGACTTTTGAAAAATCTTACTGACCCCAAACCTTTTAACGGTTGTGTAATGTATATTGTAGTCCATTTTTGTGCAGCAAAAGCAGTTGTATTTCACATTTACAGGAGTATTTTCCACACTCTCCCTGACCCTGAGAATTAAACTGTGTAATGCTTACATTTATCATTTATGCATTTGGCAGACGCTTTTATTCAAACTGATTTGCATTGCAATAAAGCTATATTGTTTGAGTGCAGGAGAGTTGTTTCTGTAAGTTTAGGGTGCTTTCACACTTGAACCGTAGTTCGATTGCACCCCTTCCTCTTCTGGATTGTGTTTTCAAAGCGTCAGCACAAAACAGCTCTTGTGTATCTGTCACAAATGCTTTCCTGTAGTTCAACCAGTAGAGAGTGGCGCTTACAATGCCAAGGTCATGGGTTCGATTCCCAGGGAAAGCAGGAACTGATTAGAATATCAATATGTTTCTTGGATGCAATGCAAGTGGCTTTGGATAAAAGCATCTGATAAATGCAGAAATGTAAATGTTGAATCTAAAGAACGCGGGATTCGACGAACAGAAATGAAATATGCGAACCATCAGTCATGCTTGTTTAGAAAGTGAGTGAGAACACACACAAACACACATCGAGTCATATGTCATCAATAGTGGTTCATTTCCGCAATTGCATTTATATCAGCAGCTAACCGTACTTTTCGCGTGATCCGTACCCCAAACCATTCTTTCTATGCTACTCAGTTCATACGTGAGCACCCATGTGTTCACGTCATCCGAACAAACCGAAAGTGCTTGTGTGAAGTATCTTTAGCTGTAGTCTCTATGTAAGTTATGGCAGTCACCAGGTTGCTGAATACTGAATCGATATTGATGTGTGTGGCAGTCATATGTTTGTGATGTCACAAAATCCTAGGGGTGATCCGCATTTAGGGACCATCATAGAGTGAATAATTATTATAGAGCCAATAAACAACACCCTAGTACTAGCAAGCTTGACTTACATGTTCTTCAGAAAATGAGAAAACAAATGTATAATATACTTTTGCTCATTCTAATAATCAAACTGTCTTTGGCTCTGGTAGGTCACTGGGTATTCCTGGCTAATTGTCACCTGTCTCTGTCTTGGATGTGTGAGCTGGATAAGTTAGTAGACGAGTTACAAGTCCAACAATGTCATCCAGATTTCCGACTGTGGCTGAGCTCCTCCCCTCACCCAGAATTCCCCATCGCCATCCTGCAGACGGGCATCAAAATCACCACCGAGCCTCCCAGGGTACACATATATAGTGCACATCGCCCACTGTGGTCAGATGTTCGAAATGGTCTGTGCTGTAATTAAAGTGGTCTTTGTGTGTGTGTGTGATTGTGTTGCTCTGTAGGGGGTGAAGTGGAATATGAAGCGTCTCTATCAGCGGGTGTCTGAGTCTCAGTTCTCACGCTGCTCGCGGCCACTGCTGTACCGCAAGCTGCTCTTCACTCTCTGCTTCTTCCACAGCATCATACTGGAGCGGAGGAAGTTCCTACAGCTCGGCTGGAACATCGTCTACAGCTTCAACGACTCTGACTTTGAGGTAGAGAAAGAAAGACAAGGATAATCACGTAAACCTGCTGCGTTTTCACATGCATTTAAAGTACTTATATTTCATGCATGTGTATCATATCTTAACACAAACTCCACATGGGTTGCTAATAACTTGAAAATTCAACCCTCTGCCCAAATAATAGTATTAATAATAATTATTATATCACACCCCTGATGTCATTTATCTTGCATTGATGTATATTGAAGTCAAAAAACAAGTTATATACTTCACATATATAAATGTATTAGTAAATATACGTGAAAACTCTAATGTATGTGTGTGTATTTACACTCACCTAAAGGATTATTAGGAACACCTGTTCAATTTCTCATTAATGCAATTATCTAATCAACCAATCACATGGCAGTTGCTTCAGTGCATTAAGGGGTTGGTCCTGGTCAAGACACTCTCCTGAACACCAAACTGAATGTCAGAATGGGAAAGAAAGGTGATTTAAGCAGTTTTGAGTGTGGCATGGTTGTTGCTGCCAGACGGGCCGCTCTGAGTATTTCACAATCTGCTCACTTGCTGGGATTTTCACGCACAACCATTTCTAGTGTTTACAAAGAATGCTGTGAAAAGGAAAAGCATCCAGTATGCGGCAGTCCTGTGGGAGAAAATGCCTTGTTGATGCTAGAGGTCAGAGGTCATGGGCGACTGATTCAAGCTGATAGAAGAGCAACTTTGACTGAAATAACCACTCGTTACAACCGAGGTTTGCAGCAAAGCATTTGTGAAGCCACAACATGCACAACCTTGAGGCGGATGGGCTACAACAGCAGAAGACCCCACCGGGTGCCACTCATCTCCAGTACAAATAGTAAAAAGAGGCAACAATTTGCACGAGCTCACCAAAATTGGACTCGATTTCTGTCGAGACATTCAGATGGTAGAGTCAGAATTTGGCGTAAACAGAATGAGAACATGGATCCATCATGCCTTGTTACCACTGTGCAGGCTGGTGGTGGTGGTGGTGTAATGGTATGGGGGATGTTTTCTTGGCACACTTTAGGCCCCTTAGTGGCAATTGGGCATCGTTTAAATGCCATGGCCTACCTGAGCATTGTTTCTGACCATGTCTATCCCTTCATGACCACCATGTACCATCCTCTGATCTGCTTCCAGCAGGATAATGCAGCATGTCACAAAGCTCCAATCATTTCAAACTGGTTTCTTGAACATGACAATGAGTTCACTGCACTAAAATGGCCCCACAGTCACCAGATCTCAACCCAATAGAGCATCTTTGGGATGTGGTGGAACGAGAGCTCCGTGTCCTGGATGTGCTTCCCACAAATCTCCATCAACTACAAGATGCTCCTATCAATATGGCCAACATTTCTAAAGAACGCTTTCAGCACCTTGTTGAATCAATGCCATGTAGAATTAAGGCAGTTCTGAAGGCAAAAGGGGGTCAAACACAGTATTAGTGTGTGTTCCTAATAATCCTTTAGGAAAGTGTATATATGTATATTAGGCAGCTTGTTAGAGTTATTATAGTTAAAAGCATCTCATCTGCTTTCAAATCCTTAATGACCCTATTCATTCACCTTTGCGCCCTGGTCACGTTTTAGCCTAAATTTTGCATAATATTTTAAGCTCAAGATGAGCTGCATACTATTGCCTGTGGCTATAAAATTCTTATGGTGGTAAAAAGACACGTTTAAAAAAAAAAACATAAATACAATTAATTCATTGAAGCGCATTCATTGACGGCATCTGCATCTCTGACAGCCGAATGATTGTGTTTACAGTAATTACTCCTCTCTCTTTGTCTTCTAGGTGAGTGAGAATCTTCTGAGTCTTTATCTGGATGAGTATGAGGAAATCCCCTGGGACGCTCTCAAGTTCCTCATCGCTGGGATCAACTATGGAGGACATGTGACAGACGACTGGGACCGGCGTCTGCTTACCACTTACATCAACCAATATTTCTGTCCTGCTGTTATTGATACACCCTTCTTCAAGTGAGTTTATCAAGCTAAATAAGGACATCTGTTGTTTTATCGATTCTGTTATCTAAATCCAAAGTAAAAAACGTGACTTATTTTAATGGCACATAAGTTTCGCCAGATTTAACTCATTTCTGTCCCCAAACTACAGTAGTAAACCAACCCCCCCCCCCCCCACACACACACACACACACACACACACACACAGAATTTCTAATGTACTCTCATTTCGCTCCAGAAACTGTACAATAACTTTACTGTTTGTATGACTGTCACTCTAAGTCACAGTGTATGAAGATATAGAGCATCCCCATATGGCGAGACTGTTTGCCTGGAAGATAATCACACACACCCTCACGGACAGATTTTCTCATTACTTGCTCACATACAAACTTTGCATTGAATATATGTCAAGCCATCACACACGCGCACCCTTTGATCCCTGACACCCCTCTTTGCCCTGCTGTGAGGATTCCTGTGTGTCCTCTTCAGCCGGAAAGCTTGCCAACGCTGTTGTGAACTAATAAAGACCAACAGCTCCCCCATGGGGCCGAACGTTGAATCCGGTAGTCTGGTGTTAAATGTGCTCCACTTCCTGTGAGTCTGCTGGTCTTTCAGGACCCAGCAACACCGCATACACCGATGGAACATATGTTACTATAGCAACCACATCCTATAATTACCTTCAATCAGTACCTCCATGGTGACTTGAGTGCACAGCAGAGGCAGCTCTAAAGTTTTAGGAAGTAGTAGAAAGGAAATGTGGGAGAAGTTGGTGGGTGAAATTGAAATGCCAGTAATTATAGTATCTGTGAAGTTTTAGTGACGCACAATTTAGCTACAATCAGTTATTTTGGGAATGTGATGAAATTACCGTAGCTCGTTTTTATGAGCCAATTGAACCATTAGCGCATTAAACCATGCACAACAAATCCTTTGCTGAATGACACACAGCTGATGACTTAATGACAGACGAGCATAACATGTCAAAATCTGTGTTATTTTAGTAGTATTTATATACAATTATAGTATTTGAATTGGCATATATTATATATATATATATATGAAATGATCTGAGTAGTGGTTAGTAACATGATCCATGACCTTACATGGAGCGACGAGGAGAAGCAGGTTGCAAATCACTTTTATTTAACAAAAGGCAAAACAAAACACTTTAAATATAAAAAACAGCACTTCTCGTGCAAAACCTGGAGAATACTCGGAGGGGAACACTCGGAGAGACTCGGGAGGAAACAAGGAACGGCATCCACATACAGAGTCAAGAACACGCCGATGACACACACACACACACACACACACACACACACACACACACACACACACACACACAAAGGCATTAACAACTGACAAAGACAAAGGAACACAGGAAGGTATTTAATGACAAACACGGAAATGGGGACAGCCGACGAGACTTAGGCAGTGATTAGACACAGACGGGAGCATGCAGGTCCTGAAAGATACATAAAGGGACCTGGAAGGGAACGATGCGAGACAAGACAGTGACAACTACCCAGCACTGTGTGTGTGTGTAGCAAGCAGAAGTGATATATATATGCTGTGTTTTGCATTACAATATTGTTATGCACATTTTCTGTGCTAAATATACAAGCTTTGTGCCTATAGGCCTGTGGATGTGTTTTAGTCTTTAAAAGCTGTTTGTTTGTTGTGTGTGTAGGCTCTCCTCTTCGGTCCATTACTATCTTCCTCGTGATGGACCGAAGGCCTCATATGTGGAATTCATTGGTCAGTTGCCCACTCTGGAGCATCCAGAACTATTCGGGCAGCACCCCAACGCCGACATCGCCAGCCAGATCACCGAGGCTCGAACCCTCTTCCAAACCCTGCTGTCCCTGCAGCCGCAGGTCACCAGCCCTGACGCCGCCGCCACTGGAGCCAGCAGGGAACACAAGGTGCCCGCACACATTCTGCAGGACACTTTTGAAGCATGTGTGAAACTTAGAATTGAATGTGTTACACTGTGTTTTTAGGTGTTGGAACTTTCTGCTGATGTTCTGCAAAATATCCCCGCTGAGATGGACTATGAGGGCACTAGGACCTTGCTAAAGGATGACCTTTCACCTCTGAGTGTAGTACTGCTGCAGGAGATTCAGAGATACAACACACTGCTGCACACCATCAGGTGTGTGTGTGTGTGTGTGTGTGTAACTGTCATGTGTTATCAGATATCAATATGGACATGCTAACCTTGGAGTATTGATGTGTGTAGATTGTCTCTGTCAGAGCTGGAGAAAGGCATTAAAGGTCTGGTTGTGATGTCCAGCAGTCTAGAGGAGATCTTTCACTGTATCCATGATGCCCGGGTGCCGTCGCTCTGGGGAAAGGTAAAGCATCTTAACATTAATCTTTGTGTCTTCCTTCTTTCCTTCCTTGTCCTGTTTTCGGTTAGTCAAGTTTTAGTCAACCAACCCCAGTTTCACAGACAAGGCTTAAGCTAGCTCCAGACTAAAATACTTGAGCTCTTTTAACTAAAAGTATCTTGCGCTGGCATATTTTTAAATATATCAGTGCCATTGTTTTGTCTCAACATGTTTTTTTCTAAGGCACGTTTATAAAAGCCTAATTGAACTAAGGACTTATCCTGGCTTAATTTAAGCCCTGTCTGTGAAACCGGGCCTAAATGTCTGGGATTTTTAGTCTAGTTTTAGTCATTTTACATAATGGTTAAATTGATAATCACAATTATTTTGCTGAAAATTACAATCAATGATTGTTGTCATTTGAGAAATGTCATCAGAATCATTGCACTTTGATCTTATCTTAAGTCAATTCATACACACAGTTTATTTGACCTCATTTAGTGTAGTGATTTATTATAGACTACTTATCATTGTTTACATTTTGAAAACTGGTAAAACAAGAAACTTCCTAATTTCCTAATAGTATTTCCAATAACTCCAAATTACATTAATGTGTTTCTATTAAACAACAGCAAAATAGATGGATTTATTACAGTTCATCACTGCGACGGTTCGATCACAAGCGCTCATGACAGAACACAGAACCGCTGAATGACACTTTCATTTAAGCAGAAAATCTCAAATGGAGATTGATGAACTCCACCTTACTTGTCTGCCGGATCATCGGTGGCGTGCGCATGGTTGCCAGATTGCAAAGATCAAGTAAAATGCTGGACAGAAAATGTATCCTTTTAACAGAAAAGCTCTAATTACGGGAATTAAAATCTTGACAAACCACAAACTTGAATATTAATGGAAGCTTGTTAAAAAGTAAATATCTGCCTTTTTTATCCTCTTTTTATTCGACAGAAACAATAACATAACTACATTTTTGTCTGTTTTTGTCAATGTTATTCTGTTGATATAGTCACAGATATCATTTGAGCATATTGGTGTCATCTCGTCTTAGTTATGTAAAAATAAAAAGTCAAATAATTGACAAACATTTTTCAAAAAAACGTATTATAATGATCTGTGAAGGATCATTTGACTGAAGACTGGAGGGAAATATATATATATATATATATATATATTTCCCGTATGTTAATTTTTTTATGTTTTTTTTTTATATTCTCTCAAGGCTACATTAAAAATGCAGTAATGTTGTGAAATATTACTACAATTTAAAATGAACTATTTTTATAAATTTCAATTTAAAATGTCATTTATTCCTTTGATTAAAGCTGTATTTTCAAGAAACATTTCTATCATCGATGTTGAAAACAGTTGAGCTGCGCAATATTTTCATGGAAACTGTGATGCATTTTTAAAGGTTTCTTTAATTAATAGAAAGAACAGCATTTATTTGAGTTTGAAATCTTCTTAAACAATTGAATTCTTAACTGTCACTTTTCATCAATTTAATGCATCCATGAAAACAAAAACAATCTTACTGACCCAAACATTTGAACAGAAGTGTATTTACTGTATATCACAGAAAACCAAAACGAGTCTCTTAGGGGAACGTTTAACTGAAGCATCTCACTGGGTTTGGAACAGGGCTTATAGCCATGAATCACACACACACCGGGTCATGTTGTAGTTGTAATGCAGCCCTGCGTGAGTGTGTGAAAGTGGGCTGTGAGGTCAGAGGTGTGAGTTTAGCAGAGAGCGTCAGGAGTGTGTGAATGAATGGTTGAGAGGATTGCTCTGTGAAGGATGAGGTGAACAGAGCAACATTTAGAGAATTAAACACACACACACACACACACTCACTCACCTTGGGTTTAAACACTCTGCTCGTTTGTTATCGAGTGAGAGCTGTTCGATTCATGTCAAGAATGCACATGTTGCTAATGCTTTTGTGTGTGTGTGTGTTAAGGTCAACAAGGGCAGTCTGTATTTTGAGATGCAGCACAGCCTTGTTAAATGTGATGTGTGTGTGTGTGTGTGTCTGGTTCAGGTAAACCCAACATTATGAGGACAGAATGATCAAAGATGCCAATATCCGAAATCCTTGTCCATGTGGGGACATTATTTTTTTATGCTTTTTTCTTTTTTTATGGAAGGTCCCCACAAAACGTGTGTGTGTGTGTGTGCGCTGGCTTCTTGGTTCATTGTTAAGGGTAATTGCACTCAAATAAGCTGAATAAACAAAGCCATGCTTACTTGAGCATCTTCAGTAAGCGCATGGCCTATATACTGATCCAAATGCCAATCCGTCCATCCCTCTCCTCTGTCTTTCTGCCCCTCTTTTACAAAATAAGTGGAGAGCATCCATTAAGACTTCCTCTCCAGCTGGGACTATCCTTCTGCCGTCTGCAGTGCCTCATTACTGTCTCTCTCTTTCTCTCTCCATCCATCAGCCTATCTTTAACACCGAATGCGCAGTTCCTCTGTCTCTGTCCAGTGTTATATTTTGGCAGGGACTCGTTGTATCTCAGATGACTCTTCCCCTCGTCTTCCCTTCTTTCATGCTCTTTAAAACTGCTGGCCTGTGAGTGCTGGTGTCATTGGGCTTTTACACTTTTGACAACCCGTTGAGACCTTGAAGACTATTAAAAGAAATCACTCATATCATTTATTGGATTTGGTGTCTTTGTTTATACACTCTTTCTCTGTGTCTCTGTGCCCGGACAGAGATGCTGTTTTCTGCTGTTCATGGATGGATGGATGCATTTTTTGTCTCATAATTGTTTTATTTATATATTTAGTTTTCATTTTAATAGCTTTTGTACTCCTTTTTATGCTTTTTAGTACTTCAATTTAAACATTTTATTTCAATTAGTTGCTAAGCTTTATTTCAAGTGTGTTCAATTAACGAAAACTCAAGCAATCATGTGGAAATCACAGCATTGTGATAATAAAAGCTGATTAATTTATGCACCATACATCAATCGATGGGCTTTTAATATGGAAGCCCGTTTCCGCCACAGTTGAGAAAAAAAAAAGTTGATTTAAGTTGAAATATTGACTTAGTATCTCGAAATAACGAGAAACTTTCTCAAAATTGACTTTAACAGCTGTTTTATAGAACGTGTCATGTTTGCTGTGATCACGGATTTACACGCTTTGACCATACGGAGAAGCACGAGAAGTTGAGTCATTATTTTGAGAAAATGTCTCGTTATTTCGAGATACTAAGTCATTATTTTGAGAAAGTTTCTTGTTATTTCGACATACTAAGTCAATATTTCGAGAAAGTTTCTTGGTATTTCGACATACTAAGTCAATATTTCGAGAAAGTTTCTTGTTATTTCGACATACTAAGTCAATATTTCGAGAAAGTTTCTTGTTATTTCGACATACTAAGTCATTATTTCGAGAAAGTTTCTTGTTATTTCGACATACTAAGTCAATATTTCGAGAAAGTTTCTTGTTATTTCGACATACTAAGTCAATATTTCGAGAAAGTTTCTTGTTATTTCGACATACTAAGTCATTATTTCGAGAAAGTTTCTCGTTATTTCGACATACTAAGTCAATATTTCGAGAAAGTTTCTCGTTATTTCGACATACTAAGTCAATATTTCGAGAAAGTTTCTTGTTATTTCGACATACTAAGTCATTATTTCGAGAAAGTTTCTCGTTATTTCAACATACTAAGTCATTATTTCGAGAAAGTTTATCTTTATTTTGACATACTAAGTCATTATTTCGAGAAAGTTTCTCGTTATTTCGACATACTAAGTCAATATTTCGTGTTAAATAATCTTTTTTTGTTTTTCTCAACTGTGGCGGAAACGGGCTTCCATATTTTAATGCTAACTCAACGTTAATACGTTTTCTCCTGTCTATATGTCTATGTTCTCTTCCCCGCCAGTCGTTGTTCAGTGGTGCATTTTGTCTTTAAACACCTAGTTATGAAAATTGACAATGGTCATCATACACTTGTTTCCATGGTTGTGATTCATTTATAAAGACATTTGTACCGCCTCTGCATTGAGGGACCATGGGTTTGGTTGATTATGGTGTGTGTGTGTGTGGGCGCCAGGATAGTTCTGGGAACTAACTACTCTGACCATTGCAACCTTCTATTCTCATTTATATCACTTTGTGTTTTCCCTGTTTCAAAGGGTAAAAGCGGCAACATTTATTCCGCCTAGAAATATCTCAAAACGCTCTCATTTTCATGCCAGCAAGAACCTAAACGCATAAAGGTTTTTTATGGCACAGTGTGAAACGAAACTAATCACGAGTATTTTCCTAGTGCTATGTGGCAGTCATTGCGATTGAAATGCTAATTCCTTTGGCACAAGCCACGCTCACGTTTTATTTGCCTTTTTTTATTATCAAATCCAAATATCTTCGTTCTTTGAACACCAGAAATAACACTAAAGGCGGAATCATTTCCTCCATCCCAAGAATCCCAGAAAACCTTGCACCATACTGTTCTGCACTGTCAGATTTATGTTGGTTTAATTGCTCAATTTGAACCGCTTATGTAAGATTTGTTTAAATGTCTTTTAAGTCCGGCCTTAATATTACTTTCTGCGGTTCAATCACTCAAGACATTGTTCATGACAAACAGTAAAGCATTTCATCCAAACCAACAGAATCTCTTCCTCTGTGTCCTTGAGCAGCCATTCTCACACACTGAGCTCTGAATCACACAATCCTGAATGAAAGGCCTTACTGTAAGCGACGATAGATGTCACTGATCTGCTTTGTGCCGTCTGAAGTGGATGTTTTGCCCTTTACCAGAATTCATTCATCTGGTGTGAGTTTCCCGCTCTGAGCAGAAGCTGTCACAGAGCCGTAAGATTATTAATGACAGCCTCTGTCTGCTCAGGTGTACCCGTCTCTGAAGCCCTTGGCGTCGTGGACACGGGACCTGTGCCAGCGCGTGGTGCAGTTTGCTCGCTGGGCGGAAACCGCTCACCCACCGGTCCGCTTCTGGCTGTCTGGATTTACCTTCCCCACGGGCTTCCTCACCGCCGTACTGCAGAGCTCTGCACGACAGAACAACGTGAGAATCACACACACACACACACACACACACAACAACACATTGTGAGACTCATAGGTGTTCACACATACTTAACAGAGTCTTAGTACACTCGCGGCACGTCAAACACATGTGGCGAAACCTCTTACACTTGAATTAGAAAGTGCTCTTTCAAAGATACACTACTGAGAAAGAAATTAATACTTTTATTTTTCATAAGGACACATTCAATTGATCAAAAGTGACAGTAAAGACTTTTAAAGAATCCTGAATAAAAGAAGAGACTTCTTTCAAAAATATTAAAAACAAAACTCAAACTCAAGTATATTTCAGTATGATGTACAATACTGATCAAAAGTTTACACACACCTTTCAGAATTTGCTAAATGGTCATTATTTTATCAAGAGTACTATCCTAAATAAGATGTTTTACATGAACGTGGCTTACATGTAGTTCACAAGACAACATAAACATTAGTTTACATACACTTCATTCTTAATACTATCATTACCTGGATGATCCACAGCTGTTGTTTCGTATGTTGTTTTTTTTGACGATGATGGCTGTTCTTGAGCCTATTGTTTGTCCTGAACAGTTAAACTACCCAATGTTGTTCAGAAAAACCCTTTTCCTGCATATTATGCATATTTGAACCCTTTCTGGTTGTGATTTGTATGATTTTTGAGATTCATCTTTTCACATGGAGGACAATTGAAGCAAACAAAGATCAGGGTAAATTGTACTTCTTTGTCTTCTGGGAAACATGTAAGTATCTTCTGTTGCTTCTAATGGGCAGTTCTAAATAATCATAATAAATATGATCTTTAAACAAAATCTACACTTCATTCTGTGCAAAAGTTTTCGCCCCCCCCCCCCCCCCCTTTCCCTTCTGGAGCGTCAGTGAATCACTGAACCCTTTTTTAATAGTTGTGATTGAGTCCCTCAATTGTTCTCATTGTGAAAAGATGGATCTCAAAATCACACAATCACTGCTGGAAATTGTTGAAAATACAACTTGTGCACACTGGAGGAAAACTGAAGAATTCACATGTCCTGAAGGATTATTCTAAAGAATCAAGTGCATTGATTTAAGAATCAAGTGTATGTAAAATTTTGTCAATTTTAGTGATTCAACTTTTTTTTAGTTTAGCGTACTCTCTTATTCAGGACAGTACAAAATAAAAAATAATGTGCATATTGAATGATCCCTCTTATTTTATTAAAATAACTAACATTTTGCAGATTCTGTAAGGTGTATGCAATCTTTTCATCAATGAGAAACTTTCTTAAAACCCCGTATTTCCAATCATTCCAAGTTAATGAAATAATTCACCCAAAAATGAAAACTCTGTCATCTACTTACCCTCATGTTGTTCCAAACCTGTGCAATTGACTTTTATTTGCAGAACACAAAAGACAAGATATTTTGAAGAATGTTTTTAACTTTCATGTAATGAAAGTCAGTGGGGTTTAAAACGACATTGACTGAAGTTGCTTTGCAATATTGCAGTTATATTTGCGTTTGAGCTTGGTTCGGCACGCCACAATTGCTCTGTACACACAAGTCAATAATAAAATGAATATCCATAACGTGGGAACTATTTACGTCTTGTACTGTCTGTAAGCTCTTGTATTGTCAAGGCAATGACTGACGCATTTGTATTCGATTCCAAAAAGCTCCGTTATCAATTCCACGTTGGAAACTGAAACCTTATCCGTACCGGCTGGAGCGGATCGGCATGGGATGGAACGGTTAAGCGGTGAGACAGTTTTGCCCCAACAGTGGGTGACTAAGCTAGCACAAAAATGATGAAATGCACAGATAGAGCAACAATTACTCATCTAATGGCTGTGCTTTGCTCTTCATTTTCATGCACCAGCTCTTAAAAAGCTTCTTGGGGATTCAAAAAGTGTTTATTTTATTCTGAAGAAAATCAGTTGAATGCACATCACTTCCTAATTACGAATTCCAAACGCACAAGTGGGAGCCTCCCAAAAATGAAGTCAATAAAGCTGCATTTTTAAAATGCAGCTTTATATTTGTCATATGTTTTTCAATCACACCAAATCAATTGTCCATAATCCATTTGAGAGGCACATCCTTACTGACTGCATTCACGTTCACTCACATTCTGCAGGGGCCGCAGTGCAATCTTGCTCCATTACCCCTCTAATGCCCCGGCGAAGATGTTTATTCTGTTTGGGATAGGAGTTTCACACACTCCCCCAAAATCACACTCCGCCGCTCAATGCCTTAAGGAGCACGGCAGCAAAATGAGCTGCATCTGATGATCAAGAGACACCAGCGACGCTTCAGGGCAGCCAATTCTTCAGCAAATGGGGTGAAAAACAAACATCCTGATGTGTAATGTCCCCTCACACCGACAGGTGGCCAGCGAGAACTGCGTATCTTGGCAGGGCTGTAGCTGTATGTGTGTGGAGAGTGTGTTCTAATGCTGCCAGTGTTGTGTTTTCTATCCAGGTGTCTGTAGACTCTCTATCCTGGGAGTTCACCGTCACCACTGAGGAGGACAACAAACTGCTTTTCCCTCCCAAGGTGAGTGACTGCTGCCATCCCCTGTCCGTCAGGAGCTGATGCAGCTGACATTTCCCTCTCTCTCTCTCTCTCTCTCTGTCGGTCTCTCTCTCTCAATTTCAGTTTCAATTCAAGTGTGCTTTATTGGCATGACAATTGTTACAATGCCAAAGCATTCAAACATAACATATACATACATCAACGTAGAACAATCAATAAACATTTTAGAATTCTACTAACAATTTAGAATTCTATTTGTGTGTGTGTGTGTGTGTGTGTGTGTGTGTGCGTGTGTGTGAGTGAGGGAGTGTGTGAGCGCATCACTGATTGGTCGACTCCTCCCTCTTTTTGACAGGCATCAATGTATTTTGCTGCTAGAAAGAATGACTTTTTCTCTCTCTGTCTGTCTCTGTTTTTCACTGTCTCTCTCTCTCTCTCTCTTTCCCTCAATGCGGGTTTAACAGCGCAAGATAACCTCTAACCCTGCTGGGTTTCATAACCCCGGGTAAAAAGCGGTGCTAACCCCAATTCTAAATTACAAGTGTTGAACGTTCCCTCACTATCGTTAAAACTGTCGTTTAGAACAGGGGTTAAGCACAGTGTGAAAAGCCCTTATGTCACATTTCTTCACAAATTCTTACACCGTAGACTCCCTCATGCGCTCTCTCAATGACTTTGTTTTGCACTCGACCTCTTGTTTTCCCTCTCTCTCCTCCAGGATGGAGTGCTTATCCAGGGGCTGTATCTGGAGGGGGCGGGCTGGGATAAGAAAGCTTCCTGTCTGGTGGAGGCAGAGCCCATGCAGCTGGTCTGTCCTATGCCCACCATCCACTTCAAACCCGTGGAGAGCCGCAAGAGGGTCGCCAAGAGTGAGTACACAGTCTTAAAGGGATAGTTGACCCACAAATGAAAGTTCTGCCACTAATTCCTCACCCTCATGTTCTTCCAAACCCATAAGACTTTCCTTCGTCTTCAGAACACAGATGAAGATCTTTTTAATGAAATCTGAGAGAGAGTAATTAATGACAGAAATTTCATTTTTGGGCCCATTCACACCAAGAACAGTAACTATAATAATAACTATATTAGCGTCCACATCAGCGTAACATATTGTTCTGTTTATTTTAAATGAGTTTTTCTGTCCGTTTTAAATGCTTTCGTCTGCCGCTTTAAATGCTCGAGCTCTGAAGGCAAGATAGACTTCGATTGGCTGTCGATGTTTTTATGGTTAATCAGCTGGAGAAAATAAATAGTTCTTAAAGTGATTCCAAAGATATTTGTTCTTTCTGCCATTATTGTTATACTTGTGGTGTGAACTGCTATTTTGTTATATTTAGAACGGTTTTTTGAAGTACAGTAATACCTTGAGATACGAGCATCCCGACATACGAGGATTCCAAGATACGAGCAAGCAGTCAAGCATTTTTTGCTTTGAGATACGAGTAAATATTTGAGATACGAGCAGCTTCCAGACGCCGACACTAGAGGTGTTCAGCACTCGGAGCAGCTCAAGCTCCTCATTTCTGGGTAATTGCATATGATCTCCACTAGAGGCAGCTTGGTTTTACAGTGGGAGGTTACCGGGGGCGACGAGTGATTCACGAGTATTAAGCTGGGAGCAGCACGAGTTATGAGTGTTCAATAATAATAAATATGAGCTTCTGAGGCTCCAATACACAACACGAGAAGAAACACTACACTTCCATATTGTGTTTGCGTTATCTATATCCCTCCCTCCTCCTCCTCTGCACATGCCGCCATTAGCCGCTACTGTATCGTCTGTCTCGTAGGTAAAAACTCATTATTAAAACCACATTTTATTTTGTATCACATGAATCCTTATATACTATAATTTGTTGTGTGTGTGTCTATAGCAATTAAAAACATGTGTTTTCCATTGTTATTAGCACTAATGAGGGAATTTTTTAGATTTTTTAAATGATTTGAGATACGAGCAATTCGAGTTACGAGCTCGGCCCTGGAACGGATTATGCTCATATCTTAAGGTATCACTGTATTTCTTTATTGTTATGGTTATAGCTATCGTTCTTGGTGTGAACAGGACTTTACACACATTCCGGTTACAGAATCTTCTCTCTTGAGTTCAGCTGTCAGTCCATTCAGTCATGGTTGATTTCTTTTGTTTGTGTGTGTGTGTGTAGATATCTACTCCTGTCCCTGTTACTACTACCCCGTACGGTCTGGTGGCACTGGTTGCCCATCATTCGTGGTGGCGGTTGATCTGAAGTCTGGAGCTGTGCCTTACGATCACTGGATCAAGAGAGGAGCCGCTCTGCTCATGAGCCTTGATAACTAAACACTCACACTTTCAGTGACACTTCATTAACACCGTCTAATTTTATACACAACATTACACAACCACTCGTTAGCCCTCTTACACAGTGAGTGCATTTCATTTAAAAAGAGAATGTAATGTGTGGTAAATCATATATTGAAAAATCTATTGCAATTTTCTGTTTTATGAATTGTAAATTAATTCAAATGTGTTTAATAAAGCACACATTTTTGGGTCTAGGTCGTTTGTTTCATCGAAGACTATGTACCGTCAAGACGCTTCTGATGTCCCTGAACTAGTCATATAGATATGCATTGATGCATTTAAAGGAAGGGGCATATATATATATACTGTGTGATTTATTATTTCCATCATGTTTTGCATCAACGTTTATTCAAGATCTTGAATTGTCAATGCACTGTGTAAAATCTCCTCCAGAACATCCCAAAGACTTTCAATGAGTTTCATGTGTGAAAATGGTTCTTCAAGCTCCTTCCCAACCATTCTTTCACCATCTGATGAATCTTGACATTGTCATCCTGCAATACGGCCATGATGTGTCTTCATACATGGATATTGAAGAACTGAGAAGCTACACACTCCATCAATTAGAGTTAGAAGAACTGCTGCCGAACACATAACATGCTAGAAACATAATAATCACTGCAATAATGATCCAATCATTGACTCTTAATGTATGGATATGGATGTGTGTGTCAGGCTGTAAAAAACCCACTAGGCTTCAACAACTTGTAAGATTTTAATACAGAAAAAAAAATTTTTTTGGACAGAATTGTTATTGCGCTTGGAATAGAATCATGTTGCAACAAATCTGAAATGTGTAATTTCAGAAAATTCTCAAACTCTGATCCAATTAGCTGAAACAAAACCATCTGTATCCAGAATAATTATCCTTTTAAGTTTGACAGTTGTGGTCATTCACTCCATTTTTTTCGCAGTCGGCTTGAACCTTGATGATTGACGTATGCGGCTATATTTGTTCTTTAGAGCCGGAGTGGGAGAGGAGCGGCGACCTTCTCAGGACACTCATAAGATTGAGGGAAATTCTTGGAAGAAGAGAACAAGAGAGCAGAGAAACTGGAACAGAAGAATAGTTCTGAGGGAAGGGGAGAGTGAGGGTGGCCTGCATTCACTCTGCCATCCTCTTCTGAAAGAGCCAGACTTGCTCAGACTGTAAGGAGCTCTTTATTCAGCCACAGGTCTGTGTGTCTCTGTACCTCTAACTGGTTGTTGGGGTGCTCATAGCAACATGTCTAATTCACATTCAAATTGGCCTCCAAGGCGCCATTGTAATCTTTTAGAGTACTTCAGATTTTTTTTTCCTTAAAAAAATGGAAGTTAAAAAGAAAAAGGGAGAGAAAGACATCTTTTGAGTCTCGAAATGGAGGATGAAGTCCCCAGGGTTTATTCATCACCCCGATGTTCCCACCTCAGAAGCATTGAGACTGTGAGAGGGGTCGTTCACGAGAAACAACTCGCATTTCCTCACATGAATCTGACACTTGTTGCTCAGGGAGAGAATGTAAGGCCGAGTTTATCCAGATTTCTGTCTACCCTCCTCTCAGACGCCAGATGAGAACTTAATAATAGTCTGGGAGTGCCAGCTGAGGACAAGTGGACAATCAGATTTGCGTTTTGAGTGATCCGCTTCCCTCTGGGACATCAGTCCCAAGCCTCGCTACATCTGAAGCGACATAATTGAGTTAGCGCTTCTCTGTGTAGCATTGCATCAATCAAACGTCCTCCATCTGTGTATTCAATTTCACAGTAAAACACCGGCCACAGTCATTCCATGAGGAACACACACACACAGTCCTCCACTCCACAACTGTCAGCATACCATATACAACTATTGCATTCATTACAGAAACAAACAAACAGGATTGCAGACACAGTATTGAAATAAGTTGCCCCCCAAAAACAGGAAAAGCTGGTCCCAAACTGGTTAGTGCGAAAAATTGTACAGGGAGTGCAGAATTATTAGGCAAGTTGTATTTTTGAGGATTAATTTTATTATTGAACAACAACCATGTTCTCACTGAAAACAAAAAACTCATTAATATCAAAGCTGAATATTTTTGTATCAATATTTTAAGTAGTTTTTAGTTTTAGCTATTTTAGGGGGATATCTGTGTGTGCAGGTGACTATTACTGTGCATAATTATTAGGCAACTTAACAAAAAACAAATTTATACCCATTTCAATTATTTATTTTTACCAGTGAAACCAATATAACATCTCAACATTCACAAATATACATTTCTGACATTCAAAAAACAAACAAAAACAAATCAGTGACCAATATAGCCACCTTTCTTTGCAAGGACACTCAAAAGCCTGCCATCCATGGATTCTGTCAGTGTTTTGATCTGTTCACCATCAACATTGCGTGCAGCAGCAACCACAGCCTCCCAGACACTGTTCAGAGAGGTGTACTGTTTTCCCTCCTTGTAAATCGCACATTTGATGATGGACCACAGGTTCTCAATGGGGTTCAGATCAGGTGAACAAGGAGGCCATATCATTAGATTTTCTTCTTTTATACCTTTTCTTGCCAGCCACGCTGTGGAGTACTTGGACGCGTGTGATGGAGCATTGTCCTGCATGAAAATCATGTTTTTCTTGAAGGATGCAGACTTCTTCCTGTACCACTGCTTGAAGAAGGTGTCTTCCAGAAACTGGCAGTAGGACTGGGAGTTGAGCTTGACTCCATCCTCAACCCGAAAAGGCCCCACAAGCTCATCTTTGATGATACCAGCCCAAACCAGTACTCCACCTCCACCTTGCTGGCGTCTGAGTCGGACTGGAGCTCTCTGCCCTTTACCAATCCAGCCACGGGCCCATCAAGACTCACTCTCATTTCATCAGTCCATAAAACCTTAGAAAAATCAGGCTTGAGATATTTCTTGGCCCAGTCTTGACGTTTCAGCTTGTGTGTCTTGTTCAGTGGTGGTCGACTTTCTGCCTTTCTTACCTTGGCCATGTCTCTGAGTATTGCACACCTTGTGCTTTTGGGCACTCCAGTGATGTTGCAACTCTGAAATATGGCCAAACTGGTAGCAAGTGGCATCTTGGCAGCTGCACGCTTGACTTTTCTCAGTTCACGGGCAGTTATTTTGCGCCTTGGTTTTTCCGCACGCTTCTTGCGACCCTGTTGACTATTTTGAATGAAACGCTTGATTGTTCGATGATCACGCTTCAGAAGCTTGGCTATTTTAAGACTGCTGCATCCCTCTGCAATATATCTCACTATTTTTGACTTTTCTGAGCCTGTCAAGTCCTTCTTTTGACCCGTTTTGCCAAAGGAAAGGAAGTTGCCTAATAATTATGCACACCTGATATAGGGTGTTGATGTCATTAGACCACACCCCTTCTCATTACAGAGATGCACATCACCTAATATGCTTAATTGGTAGTAGGCTTTCCAGCCTATACAGCTTGGAGTAAGACAACATGCATAACGAGGATGATGTGGTCAAAATACTCATTTGCCTAATAATTCTGCACTCCCTGTAGACACGAAGAGAGAGCAGTGTCAGGATTCTGTCAACCAACACACTAGAAAGCGAAACTGACTGACAGAACCCCGATACTTCATCAAAGCTGCATTTATTTGATCAGAAAATAGTATGAACAAAAACATATTTGATAAACTCAGCCTTCCAGGTATTACATCCACATATTTGCAGTCATTAATTCTTGAAAAGACAATCTTAATAAAATATTTATGTCCCAATATTTTTGTGCCAAAGTTCACAAACAAATCTCTATTTTGACAAGCACAGCTAATCTTAATCTCTATTTTGCACACAAGTACCAAGTTCAGCTCTTACACACAAAACGAGGGGCAAGAAATTACTTTTAGGTATGATTTGATTCATGGACTTTGTTTCAATAAAAAGCTATTAATGCTGAATAACATGTCAAAGGTCAAAGCCTAAATTAACACATAATGACCACAGATCATAAAAAACTTTAAACCAGTGTTCCAACTTATTTATTTATTGAGGGTTTTTTTCACCCCGAAATGTATTGTTGTTACAAACCCTGATTCCTTCATTCCTTCACTAAAAACATAGTCTATTTTCTACTGGGAAGAAAAATCCTAAATTCCCAGAAGATAATGACAAGAAAAGGGTTAATTCACTGGAGATGACAGAAAATCAATGCATCCCATCGACACCAGCAGCCCCACACGATCCCTCACCGCAGCGCCGCTGATGGAGGGAGGGATGGAGGGAGTTATGGAGAGAGGGAAGGAGGGAGGGAATGAGTGATGCTGGAATTTGGGAGTCTCGTGCGCCCGGGAGAAGCCGGAGGCGGGGCGGTGCGGGTCCAAGAGAGACTCGTCCACCGAAAATAAACCTGCGTGAGGGGAAACAGTGGCTGGGAGGAGGAGAGAGAAGAAGAGAAGGGGAAGCAGTGAGAGGGAGGGAAAGAGGGGAGTGCCTGCGTTTGCAGTGGATTAAAAACTGCGCAATTTCCAGACGCGCATCATCATCATCATCATCATCAGATGAAACTCGTGAGTGGACATGAGGGTCTCGCGCCGTGGCATGAGCATCATATGACGAGACTGGAGGAGAGAAGAGTCTGGAACAATTTTTTTGTCACACCATCTCCTCTTACACTGCTTTCATAACGCGCCGCGCAGACATTTTCACTGCGCGATTCAGAAACGGACATGCATGACATGATGAAGCTGCCGCGAGGACAGAGCAGCCGCGCAGATGCTTTTACTGCGTGCGTTTTTACAATGAGGACATGCGAGGAGAAGGAGAAGGAGAAGAAGCCACCTCCCCGTTTGCCTCCGCGCGCATTAGCAGGTAAAGAGACACTTTGTGACTTTGAGCATCCGCTGTTGTGTTGCATTGCATTCGGAGGCGGGATTGAATCCCTGCAGGTTCAGTCATTATGTGCTGGTTGCAAACAGAAAGTGAGGGAAGGTTTCCATATGAGTGCTGGAGAAAGTTCCCACCCTTTCCCAGGAACACTGTCAGTTCCGTGAGAGCTTAATATTACGTAATCGTCTGTTTTAGAAACACTACGAGTACGAGGGATATATCGCACTCGTGCTCGTGTGTGTGTCTGCAGAGCTCACGTGCGCCGTGAACGAGAGTAAGTGTGTGTTTTCTCATGGTTAACTCAGTGTGATCGGGGCCTGGCGCTCAAGGGTGTCGCAGTTTTTTCTGTCGGAAATGTCATGTGGTGAAGTTGTGGCGGGATCAGAGAATTTCCTGGAAGAGCGTTTGAATTTTTTTCTCTTTTCTCTTCCTCTCTTCTGCTGTCCTCGGGTCGCCGCCCCCTGTGTTTTGTCGGGTTGGCCGCACGGTGGCGCTGCTGCTCCTCTCACGCGCCTCTCAGAGCTTTCTAGATTCATTTCTGGGCTGTTTGGGAAGGAAGGGTCATGGCGGCGATTTGTCTTTTGTTAAAAGTGCACTCGGTTATTCCCCCCCCCCCCCCCCCCCCCCCCCCCCCCCCCCCCATACAGCTTTGCACATAATGAAGTGAATAGTGCTATTTGAGAAATATATTTGCATTTACACTATTATTATATAGGTAGTGTTATAGGAAAGATAGGCTATATGTGATGAGAAATCAGAATGTGATGAGACCAAGACAAGAGTGTAATGAGACCAAGACAAGACCAAGACCAGAATCTGATGAGACCAAGACCAGAGTGTAATGGGACCAAGACAAGACCAAGACCAGAGTGTGATGAGACCAAGACGAAACCAGAATGTGATGAGACCAAGACCAAGACCAGAATCTGATGAAACCAAGACCAAGACCAGAATGTGATGAGACCAAGACCAGAATCTGATGAGACCAAGACCAAGACCAGAGTGTGATGAGACCAAGACAAGACCAAGACCAGAGTGTGATGAGACCAAGACAAGACCAGAATCTGATGAGACCAAGACCAAGACCAGAATATGATGAGACCAAGACCAGAGTGAGGTGAGACCAAGACAAGACCAAGACCAGAATCTGATGAGACCAAGACCAGAGTGAGGTGAGACCAAGACAAAACCAGAATATGATGAGACCAAGACCAAGACCAGAATCTGATGAGACCAAGACCAGAGTGTAATGAGACCAAGACCAGAGTGTGATGAGACCAAGACAAGACCAAGACCAGAGTGAGATGAGACCAAGACAAAACCAGAATATGATAAGACCAAGACAAGACCAAGACCAGAATCTGATGAGACCAAGACCAGAGTGTAATGAGACCAAGACCAAGACCAGAGTGTAATGAGACCAAGACCAAGACCAGAGTGTGATGAGACCAAGACAAGACCGAGACCAGAGTGTGATGAGACCAAGACAAGACCAAGACCAGAGTGAGGTGAGACCAAGACAAAACCAGAATATGATAAGACCAAGACCAAGACCAGAATCTGATGAGACCAAGACCAGAGTGTAATGAGACCAAGACCAAGACCAAGACCAGAGTGTGATGAGACCAAGACAAGACCGAGACCAGAGTGAGATGGAAAAAAATTAAATGAATTTATAAATAAAACTGAATTCGCCAGTAGGTGGTGACAAAACACTTTATGTCACGTAATCATTTATTCAACTGATTTTTTTCATTTAGTAATGAAACACGTTGCCAAAATAGCAAGTCACTTAATATTAATGTTTGCATAAAATTGTCCAATTATATTAGATACACATTTACATTTTTCACACGTTTGCTGTCGTGAAGACATGACTCATGTGATATTGCTTAATTATATCCTGTTATAATATAAAAAAACAAGATCTCATACACATACATTTTACCTCTTTTTCTTGAATTTTGTGGGCATTTATTGACTTTTTCAAGGCAATCCTGCATTTATTTTGAACCCGGCACAACAATTAACAAAAGAAACGTCATTAGAAATAAGTTATTGATTGCATGTTGAGCAGAAAGTTTTACATCAAATCACTTAATGAATCAGAAGATACAACGGCAGTTTAGTGCCTTAAAATCCTGAGACCAAGACTTATTATTTCTGTTTGAATGTCAGTGTTGCTTAAGGAACAGGTCTGTGTCATTGGATCCACTAGATGGCAGCACATGCTCAGACAGCGAAGGTTGATCAGATCTCTTTGTGTCGGCAGCACAAAACTCTGGCCTGTTTCTTCATGACATGCAAAACAAAACAAGCCAGCGCCGATGATCAGCGTTTGAAAAACACAGAATGTTCCTCAGTTTTGCACACGTGTGTTTCTCAACTCGTGGGTCACGTGACGCGTGTGGTTGTGCACAGCAGGGAAAAAAGCTTTAAGTTATGATAGCAAAATAAATATCCTTATCAAAGGGAGAACATTTGCTGATCACATCAAAGTCTATGCATCCAATAAATGGCTTCAGTTTGCGGCATATTCATATTCAGCTGTCGTTTAGTAGATTGATCTGTACATCCTCAAAATATGATCAGAAGGCAAGATAAAAGTATTAAATGCCTGGTTAACGCTGACACATTTTGTGTTCCTGTGGCTCAAACAGTAGCGCTTGCAACGCAAAGGTCATGGGTTTGATCCCAGGGAAAGCAAGAACTGATTAGAATATCAATGTGTTTCTTGAATGCAATGCACGTCGCTTTGGATAAAAGCGTCTGATAAATGCAGAAATGTAAAGTTTTGTGCAGTGAGTTATTTCAAATGATTTAAATACTTTAAATATGATTCGTTATTTAAAGCGAATCACTGCATTGTCGCCACTTGATGTCCAGTGAAATTGTTTGTGCTTGTATTGTGACTTATGAAGTCCTCAGGGCTTCAGTGCAAATACACAATGCAAGTATTTTTTTACTTCATTTTCTCCTTCTGCAGAGTTTTCTGTTGCACCACGGCTAAGTTTTGGTTGGCCAACATGAGCATCCGTCGGCATGAGTCTCTGAATCTCAGATCCAATGAAACACCCAGTGCCTTTCATCAGCCAATGGGAGAGGAGGAGCTCACGCTTCATGTGGGCCAATGGCACGGCTGGAGTGACGAGAGGATGGAGGTCAGTCGGCATGAACTTGTTGAGGATTAAGTTGTCAATCACTGTGTTGTGATTCAGGAAAGGATTCAGGATTTTTATGTTTTTTTAAGAAGTCTCTTACGCTCGCCAAGACTGTAAATACAGTAAAACAGCAATTCTGTGAAATATTATTATTCATAGTATTATTTTTGCAATGTAAGATATTTGAAAATGTAATTTATTCCTGTGATCAAAGCTGTTTTTCAGCAACGTCCCTCCAGTCCAGAAATCAATCTAATATGATGATCAAGAAATATTTTTGATTGTTATTTAAACAACATTATGAATATAAAAAATAGTTGTGCTGCTTAATATTTGTGGAAGCCATGATGCATTTTTAAAAATCATTAAATCATCATTTAAAGTAGAAATGTTTTGTAACATTAAAAATGTCTTTCCTGTCACTTTTTAATTAATTTAGCTTTTGAATGATTGTTTTGTTCCTTGCTGAATAAAATAATTACTTAAAAATATATTTATATTTTTTGTGACCCCAAACATTAACGTGTGCATTTGCAAAAAAGTCAAATGTTAAAATATATTTAGCTGTCAGGTTGTTTAAAAAAGCCTAAATATTATATTGGACATTACAGAATGAGACTGATAGAATAAATTGCTTAATCTGTGTAAACTATATCCAGTTTTTCAGCTTCTGTCATGGCCAGGTGAAGTCAGCCAGTTAGTTTTACTCTTGCGTGGAATAGTTGTGATGTAACTCTTCGTTACACAAACCTCAGGAATGCACAACCAGTTCATCTGCCTGCGTAAAGACTCGCACCTTAAAGGGATCGTTGGCAAGAAAAGGAACATTCTGTCCTTGTTTTTCACCCTCAGGTTGTTCTAAACCTGTATGAGTGTCTTCCTTCTGTTGGTACATTTACATTCATGCATTTATCAGATGTTTTTATCCAAAGCAACTTGCATTGCATTCAAGAAACACATTGACATACTAATCAGTTCTTGCTTTCACTGGGAATTGAACCCATGACCTTGGCGTTGCAAGCGCCACTCTCTACTGTTTGAGCTACAGGAAAGCTGAAGGTAGTCAAACAGTTGAGTCAGTGTTCTGTCTGGCTACTGACATTCTTCAAAATATCTTCTTTTGTGTTGAGCAGAAGTGTGTTTAACTAAAGGGCCAGTCACACAGCCGATCGCGCACGAATTACTCACAAATCACGCACAGATTGGGTTTGAGCGTGCTTGTGCGTCGAGAAATTGACCAAAGTATTCCACGAACATTCGACGCATGAATCACTGACGGAGCGCGTCCCAACACGCGCGCTTCGCGAACGTTCCACGAACAAGCACTTTCAGAATCCACATTGTCAGTGGAATGAGCGTGATACGCGCGCCACGGTGCGCGGTTCATGAGTGATATGAAGGTGGGGCGTCAGTGGACGTGCGCGCTTTCGAACCAGTTCCGACGCATAAGCACTGACGGCCGACGCGTGTCCCACGCATGTCACGCATACTCAACGCATAAACTACGCACGCCGACTCATGAATAACGCACACCGACGCACACCTGTGCGTTAGAACATTTTTGAACCGTTCAAAACTCAAAATCACGCACAAACCACCTTCGACGCACATCCACTTACAATCACTGACGGTCCTCGTTCATTCCACCGACAAAATACGCATATGACGCACACTTCACGCAGAAACGAAAATCTGTGCGTAATTCATGCGTTCTTCATGCGTTTTCGCTGTGTGACTGGGCCTTAACACTTCCATGTTAAGCGACAAATCACCGTTATTTTCTGTGGTGTTTATAAAGTAATCAGATGAACAAGACTGATATGAAGGAAAAAGGTAAAATGGAGAGCATTCATTAGAAGATTTAGGCAGTGTGTGTTTGTGATGGTGATTACGATGGTGTTGATGTGCAGCGCTGGAGATGATGATAGATTCGTGGCTTTGACTTTTAAGTCTCATTTCCGCTGCTCAAACGAGAGCTGAGACCGTTGGCTGGTGTTCTGCGAGCTCTCTAAGTGCCGTCTGGATTACAATTGCACTGATTGATTTATTTAATGATGTAAAGCATGCAAAGAGCTCCCGTGGATTCCTGTTCGACAGTGTCTGTCTGCCCCACTTGAATGTGACTGTCTTACACACACACACTCATACACACAAACACGCACACGCACACACACTTGCACACACTCACACACACACACATACATACACACATTCATGCACACGCGCACACTCATACACACGCATACACTCACATGCGCACACACACACTCATACACACTCACACACACACACTCACACTCATACACACAAACACGCACACACTTGCACACACTCATACACACACTCATACACACGCGCACACTCACATGCACGCACACGCACGCACACACACTCATACACACTCACACACTCGCATGCACACACACACACTCATTCACATGCACACTCTCACACACACACACATACACACACAGAAACAGACTCACTCACACACACACACACACATACACGCGCACACACACACACACACACACACACTCTCTCTCTCACACACACACTCACATGCGCACACTGACACACACACACTCACATGCACTCACACACATGCATGCAAACAGTGTTTTGTTTTAAATTAAAAAGCTGCAGATGTGATGGAAAGAACACGGTTGATTTAATTAGAAATGGAGGAGAGGAGCATTACCGCAGAAAGGCCGCAGACACTTCATTGTTTTGAGAAGGACAGCGTATTTTGCTTTCTGAGCAAGAAAAAGCTCTGCAAAATTACAAAGCACAAATTCCCTCCAGCAGGAGTTACTCTCTACATCAGTGTCTGAACTCCCTGTTTTTCTTCCGGGAACGAACACGTCACAATATTCCTCATTTAAATAATTCCCGCCCAAGGCATACGCAAAATAAAGAGGCGGGGCTTCCTGAGTGAGTTAGTTGTGTGTTGAAACTCTCGGTTATGGGAAGGGGCGGGGCATTTATCAAACACGCATCAAGCACTTGACCAATCACAGCACACTGGTCCAGCCGACCAATCAGAGCACAAGGTGCTTTTCAGAAGGAGGGGCTTCATAGAGACAGGAACTAAACAGAGCGTTTCTGACCGACTGGGAAGAGACGAGTCGCAGCAATGGAGAATATGATGAAAATAAGATGTCTTTGAACATTCAACCGTGAAAACGTTCTAGTAGAACAAAATCAAGACTATAAAAGGGCAGAATAGGTTCTTTTTAAAGGCATAGTTCATCCCACAACGAAAATGCTGCGTGTGAAGAATACCCGTGTGACTTTTCTTCTTCTGTGGAACACAAACTAACATTTCAACTGTGTATCAAAGTCTATGGTTTCCAAAATCACCAAAAAGTGTTGATACATTTTTTAAAGATGTCTTCACTTGAGTTTTCTGAGGTTTGTAATGCCATGAGGGGAAGTAAACGATGACAGCATTTTCATTTTTCTGTGAACTATCCCTTTTAAATCTGTACGGGATTACCCTAAATGAACAGCTTTTATTGTTTATTCCAAGGTTGCAAATGAGTTTGTTTAACATTAAACCGTGAACTCAAATACCTTGCTTGGTAGAAACCAGTGCTGGAAGTTGAAGACCAGCGACCTTTGCATATCAGCAGCTTTCACAAACATCGGTCTGTCTCATCGCTCTCACCAGGCAGCGACTGTGAGCCTCACAAGCCAATGTTTTGACTGTCAGTAATACATTTGGAGCATGTTGCAGCTTAATCTGGCCAAGAAGAGACTGTCTGACTGACATCAAATCACTGATTTATGAAATAATCTTCTATTGTTTTTTTAACAGAACTTTCCACATTTTCTATAGCTTATTTGGTTTTATATCATATAGCTCCTCTTTTAATGTTACAATTTTTTTAAATCAAATTGGACAGTTCTTATATTTTATGGAATATTGCAATTTTTGTTGTTTTCATTGATGTGTAACATTTCATCTCTTCTCTGATGACGGGTTTTCTGTCACTCGTGAGATCAGCCGATTGCAAACCACGATCAACCAATCAATCACAAAAAAAATTTTTCTTGTTCGAGATTCTAATATGTTACAATAGGGAAGAAAAGACTGTCCCAAGTTTCCTGCTGACTGTATAGCAACAAAACAGCTATTTGCAACAAAAACTAAAAATTAAAGCCAAGTTAAGTACATCAATAAGTGCTTTAAATAAATGTATTAATAGAAGAAAAATGGAAGTCAACGTGTCCGTGGCCAAAGCAGGAATGTCTTGTTCATAATGCTGATATATTTTCTGCGAGAGGATTGTAGAGTTTGAATAATCCAGCTTGTGAAGGTGTGGAGACCGTGTGTCCTTCAGGAATGAGAGATGAACGTGTCGTCTGTGGGTCGGACAGGAATCTGGACTGTGTGAGAGAGTTATTGCAGAGTTTCTGGTAAACGTATGCTGTCATGCGTCTATCAGGACGTTGAATCAATCACTATGACAAGCCTGTCAATCACCTGCCGTCTCTGCTCAGTGTCACCTCTGCACACACATGCACACGACTCTCTCCTTCAGGGTCCTGAGTGACACACAACTCTTCCCAAGGCTGGACATCAGTCGACGCGTCACCGTAACGAACTTCTGCTCACCTTCTTCTTCATTCTTTACTTCACTTTTATTCCCAAACGAAATACTGAAAATACTGTTGTGTTTCTGATGGATAGATGGATGGATAGATAGATAGGTGGATGGATGGATGGATGGATGGATGATTGATAGATGGATGATTGATGGATGGATGGATGATTGATAGATGATGATTGATAGATGGATGGATGGATGGATGGATGATTGATGGATGGATAATTGATAGATGGATGATTGGATGGATGGATGGATGATTGATGGATGGATAATTGGATGGATGGATGATTGATGGATGGATGGATGGATGATTGATGGATGGATGGATGGATGGATGGATGATTGATAGATGGATGGATGGATGGATGGATGGATGGATGGATGGATGGACGATTGATTGATTGATAGATGGATGGATGATTGATAGATAGGTAGATCGATGATAGATGGATAGATCAGATAGATGGATGGATGGATGGATGGATCAGATGGATTGATAGGTGGATGGATGGTTGATGGATGGATGGATAGATAGATGGATGAAGGGATGGATGGATGGATGGATGATGGATGGATGGATGGATCAGATGGATTGATGATAGATGGATGGATAGATTGATAGGTAGATGGATGGATGGATAGTTAGATGGATGATAGATGGATGATAGATGAAAGATGATAGATGGATAGTTAGATGGATGATAGATGGATGGATGGATAGATAGGTGGATAGATGGATGGATGGATGGAGGGATGGATGGATGATTGATAGATAGATGGATGGATGGATGGACGATTGATTGATAGATAGATGGATGGATGATTGATTGATAGATAGATAGATAGATGGATGGATGATTGATAGATAGGTAGATGGATGATAGATGGATAGATTGGATGGATGGATCAGATGGATTGATAGATGGATAGATTGGATGGTTGGATGGATGGATAGATAGGTGGATGAATGGATGGATGATAGATGGATGGATGGATAGATAGATAGGTGGATGGATGGATGGATGAAGGGATGGATGGATAGATTGATAGGTAGATGGATGGATGGATGGATCAGATGGATGATAGATGAAAGATGATAGATGGATAGATCAGATAGATGGATGGATGGATGGATAGTTAGATGGATGATAGATGAAAGATGATAGATGGATAGATCAGATAGATGGATGGATGGATGGATAGTTAGATGGATGATAGATGAAAGATGATAGATGGATAGATCAGATAGATGGATGGATGGATGGATAGTTAGATGGATGATAGATGAAAGATGATAGATGGATAGATCAGATAGATGGATGGATGATAGATGGATGATAGATGAAAGATGATAGATGGATAGATCAGATAGATGGATGGATGGATGGATAGTTAGATGGATGATAGATGGATGGATGGATAGATAGGTGGATAGATGGATGGATGGAGGGATGGATGGATGATAGATGGATAGATCAGATAGATGGATGGATGGATAGATAGATGGATGATAGATGGATGGATAGATAGACATTGTCTTTTATCAGTCATCAACGACTCAAATATATGGTCATGAGAGAAAGAGAGAGAGAAAGGAAGGAAGGGAAAGAAATAAAATAGCTGAGTAAGCAGTAGGAAGGAGTGTGGGTGGATATCCTGTGCACTCCTCCGCTCAGCGTGGAGAAGAGAACATGATGTCACTCGAGAGGAGTCAAGAGGCTGATGTCACGCATTCATCCCACCTGTGTGTGTGTGTGTGTGTGTGTGTGTGTGAGAGAGAGAGTGACGACTGACTCCCTGGTGCTACTGAAGAGGAGAGTGTGAGAGAGTGAGTGAGAAGCATGAATAAGCAGCGGGAGTGAGACTTCATCCTTTATGAAAGTTTGACTGTTTGTATGGATGAGGTGTGTGTGTGTGTGTGTGTGTGTGTGTGTGTGTGTAAATGCTCTGTGTGTCCTGAGGGGTTTCTGGTTCTGTGTTTGAATGTTTCTGTACTGAGGAAGTGATGTATGCCTGAGGCCCAGCTAACCATGAGAAGAAGGAAGAGAGGAGAGAGGGAACGCAGGTGCAGAGGCCCTTCAGGGATGAAGGGACAGACAGAGAGAGAGAGAGAGAGAGAGAGAGAGAGAGAGAAGTATCTTTAACCTTAAATACCACTGCCAGTGTGTCTAACAACACAAATGGAAAGCAATTGTCCCCCGAGTTCAAGATGTAGTTGTGATGCTTCAGTTTTTGTTGTGGTTTTGATGCTGAACACACACTCCTTTCTCTTAAAGGGACAGTTCACACACAGATGGAAACTCTGCCATCATTTACTCACTCTCATGTCCTTCCAAACCTGTATGAATCTCTTTCTTCTGTTGAACACAAAAGATATTTTGAAGAAATAAAAACAAATATACATATCTGCTGCATGTAGACTTTCCCCCCTTTCCCCCCTTTTAGTGCCAAGAAATGCGATTTATAAATATAACGATAGATTATTCATTATAAACCTAAAAGTGTATTGTTATGAAAGTGACTATTATAATAAGGTAATCAAATGTAGGCTAATATAATCAGTCTTTGCTTTTGTTTTTATTTTCATATTTAGCTTATAATTAAGTTAAATTATAATAAATGAAATACAGTTTTTAGATTGTAATGTTACAATGTTAGAAACCTGTTTTTAGCACATAATAAACTACATTACATTCACTATATTTGTTTTCACAGCCTTCAATATGAACGTTGTTTGTTCGGCATCATTGGGATGTGAAATAACACTTTTTAAAATAAATACAGATTTTTTTTTTCAGATTGAAAATACTGAGATAGATATACAGTAATACATCGGTTTATGAGTTTAATTCGTTCCAAGAGCGAGCTCGTAAACCAAAATGCTCGTACACCAAAACAATTTTCCCCATAAGAATGCAAAATCAATTAATTCGTTGCACACGACCATAAATGACCATTTAAAATATTTTTTTGGTTTTACCCTATTAATTAGTTAAAATTATAACCATTAAGATCTCATATAAATATAAATTGATAATTGGCAATTCAACTCTAAAAATACTTTATTCACTCAATTTACTGTAATGCACGAGAGGAGGGGGGAGCGGGGAGCGGGGAAGCAAGGATTCAAGTGCAAATGAGTGAATTTATTATAATAGTGTAGAAAACAAACAAAGTGATAATCCAGAGGTGTATCACACACGGGAGCTGCGGCCGCGAACGAACGCGCGGGAGCCGCAAACGAAGGACTCGAAGACAAGAGTGGAGAGAAGTGAACTAAATAGGCAGATGATATGAGAATCAGGTGTGTCAGTGCTCACACACACACACACACACACACAGGCAGAATTAGGAGACGATGAATTCATGAACCGTGACAGTTACTGCTTAGAGGTACTGTACGTGTATATTTCAATACATGAACAATAGCGATAACAATTAATTAATGTTAACAACAGGAGGTAAAACCGCTGTAAATAACGTATAAAAGTATCACTGTGGTGAATGATGCAGCCTGTGTTATGTGAGAGGCTGTCATTAGGATATTTCATGTAAAAATGCACACAAGGATGCTGAGCGTTAGGACTTTCCACACAAAACATGTGCGTGGGTGAGGGAAAATTTTTCTCGTACACCGATAAAATGCTCGTACACCGATTTGACCCTCCATCCTCGTACACCGATTTGCTCGTATACCAAGTCGCTCGTAAACCGAGGTATTACTGTACTGTATATTGCCATTCAGACAAACAATACTGAGATATGATTTTTTGGGCCTAGTGATTGTCATTGATTTATTATTTTACATATAATTAAATATTTATATAAATATTTGAATATTTAATCAACTCTTTCACCACCAACATTTTTGAGAAAAAGTTGCCAGTCACTGCCAGGATTTTTGATCATTTTCACAAATGTTTCTTGGCCCACTGAATGTTTTGTTGTATGAATAGCTTTCCTGTAGCTCAAACAGTAGAGCATTGGTGCGCTTGCAACATCAAGGTCATGGGTTTGATTCCCACGGAAAGCAAGAACTGATTAGAATATCAATGTGTTTCTTGAATGCAATGCAAGTCACTTTAGATAAAAGCGACTGATAAATGTATGAGTGTAAATAGTTGAACATGCAGTGTATCTGAAGAAAGAACAGCCTCTGCTGATAAACAAACAAAAAAAGTGTTTTACTCTAGTATAGTGTTTTCTTTTTCTTAGCACTTAATGTGGGTATGGTCATAAAGCAACATTTTGAACAAAAAGCTAAGAATTCAAATTTTTGTTAAAGATTGGGTCCATATTGGATTCAGAACGATGGTCAAAAACAGATGAGTAGATCCATCAACACCCCAAAACTCCTGTAGCTGGGGTCGTCCTGCTCCACATTTCAGTCACTAACATTAGGCAGTTTTGATTTGTATGCTGTTTAATGTTGATGATCACATTATGTTACATATACTATCACTGGTTTCTGCTTCTTCTTCGCCTGAGTTTTGATCTGGAGATTCTGTAGTCTTTCAGAAGGTGTGTAATGGCGCCCCCTACCGTGTGAAACTGAAAACATGGAAAGCCGGAAATTTCCGTCAATGGCGAGTAAGCGTTGTCTCAAAAATGTTTGAAAATGTGCAGCTTTTTCTTCACATTAGAAGTATCTTAGGGGTCTTAAAATATTGATTTCAACAGTAGGGGGCCACGGAGTCTGCGAAACGCAAAACGTCTCATTTGTGTCACACTAAAGACAGAGAGTCATACTTTTGGGTGAACTATTCCTTTAATAACTTCATCGTCCATGTTCACTGAGGGAAGGTGATGAACAGGGAGGTAAAAATCAAAACCTTGCACCTCTTTTGAATGAAAGGAGCTAATCAAAGCCCCCCCCAAACTCACACAGCGGCTGCTCTCAGCTCTTTGTGTACCAGGCCTTTGTGTTCAAGAGGCCCTGACGGAGAGAGAGAGAGAGAGAGAGAGAGAGAGAGAGAGAGAGAGACAGAACTCTTAGAAGACGGGTGATGATCACGTTAAAACCCGCCACTGTAATTTACTCCGATGCTGCCGTGCACTTTCTCAAGAACGCTGGCAGAATCTGACAGTGAGCGCTGCACACACACACACACACACACACACACACACACACACTCACATGTCCCCTGCTTAACCCCGACACAAACAGACATTACCCAGATGCTGCTGCAGCCAGTCAGATCCATCATGGCCTGCCACTTCTCTCCCTCTGTCTCTTCCTTTCGTTGTCTGCCGCTCTACTTTCCTCAGTGTATCTTCTGGCACGTTTGGCTGAATTATTTGAACAACAATACAGTTAATATTGCAGCATAGCTGTTTTGTGATTAAAGCTGTATTTTCAGTATCATTCCTCCAGTCTTCAGTGTCACATGATCCTCACAAATCACTCTGATATGAGGATTTGATGCTCAAGAAACATTTCTGATTATTATCAGTTTTTAAAGTGTTAAAACAATTCTGGATTGTTTCATGAATAGAACGTTGAACCAGCATTTAGTTAAAATGGAAATCATTTGTAACATTATAAATGTGGTTCCTGTCAGTTGTGATCAATTTAATGCATCTGTGCTGAATTTAAGGATTCATTTCTTTCAAAAAGAAAAAAAATGTCAGCCCCCCCATGTCGGCGTATGCCATCATTTTCCAAAAAATTAATTGCACTGATAAAAATGATTATGTTGAAATACAACAGAAACTGTTTCTATGTTTCAATTAGTAATCAATTTAAATATCAATTACCTGTGTTCCCATCATGCACCAGGGTATGAATAATGAATAAGGTTGCATTGTTTTCCTGCTGTATTTACACTGTATTTTATCATTTCTGACATCTGGAGTTCATTTTCTACTGAAAACAACATTCATACTCAGAAATCATCCAGCGAATGTCACAGTTGTTGTGTACCAACTGTTGACATCTGTGTGTTTGGGTGGGAATCACATGACTTGTATTATGTAGATATGTTGTCTGCACAATATCCACTGTGTTGTTTACTTAAGCCGGGTTCACATTGTACAATTTTGGCCGTACGAGACACATTTCTCAAACGATTCCTCAGATCTTAGGCCAGAATCGGAAGGCTTTAAACGTTAGTTTGACATGTTCACCGACAGCTGATTAATTGCGACAAAGTTCTGGCCGTATCAGAAGTTTTGACGCACAGTCCTGTTGTCAAATCAATGCACAATAGAGCATAAATTAGAGCATGTTAGAGCATGTAAATTAATTCAGTGTTTATTTATTTAAGTTAAGTGTACTTGAAACTTAAACTTCAACCAATGTAAAGTTACTTTGATGCTGCATTGAAGTTCCCTGTATAGTTATAATAACTGTATTTCTGTTTTCCTGATTAAGTTTGTTTATGTGTGTTAAAATTGTGTAGTAAATTATATTGATTTTGATTTGAAAATGATTTGAAAATATATAATAATAAATACAAAACTATAAATTTAAATAAAGAGTTATACATTTAAATTAATCCCATTTTTGCACTGGGGCTTGTAAACAATATCACGGGAACAATAGAAATCTTGTGAGTAGAAATCAAAAAATTCGAAGGATGAATATGTAATTTTATGTCAGAAAAAGACTCATTGTCCCTCACAATATCAGGCTGGCGTACTGTACAGCTGGAACACAGCGCGCCTTGTGTGCACCTAATAGCTAGAAAGTTTTACAATGACAAGATGAAGCCAATCTTTTTAATTCTTTGTGTGGGTTGTGTGAATTGTAAGCAATCTGACAGGAAATGCAGATCTTAGTTTGTTTCGCTTGCACTCGGGGCACAAAATCTAAATCATGTAGAATATGAGCTGAATACCAGATTGTGTCTGGTCTACGTCACTGTGATGATAAGCCATCTAATGTTGTGTGTGTGTGTGTGTGTGTGTGTGACATCTATTCGGGTGATGGTGGGGGCAGGGATGTGAACTCTGGGCTCGTGACTTGGACTCTTGGACTTGGTCCCAATCTGGAAGACCTGTGACTCGACACAGCCAATATTAGAATAGTTGAGACTCGACTTTGACATTACCGTTGCTGCTTGTGAAGTTGACTCATTCTGGACAAGTCATGTATTGAGAGCGTGAGCTTAGACTCACGCTGATGTTCAGTTCTCCACCCGCGTGTCCTTCACATGATGTCCTGGAACAACATGAGCTAATAACAACAGAAAAGATCACAACATAACACCGATTTGGTCAATTGAAATAGGAGATTTGTTTAAAATCATTCAGTCAGTTTAGATTTATGTTACCAGTCTAAAATTCTAAACGATTCATTAAAGGTCGAAAACCTTGTTTCTTAAAGACTCTGATTCAGCCTTTCTATACCCTTCCTATCCGAGAGTCTGCTCTGATTGGTCAGATGGTTCAGTCTGTTGTGATTGATCTGCTCTGATTGGTCAGATGGTTCAGTCTGTTGTGATTGATCTACTCTGCTCTGATTGGTCAGATGGTCCAGTCTGTTGTGATTGGTCTACTCTGCTCTGATTGGTCAGATGGTCCAGTCTGTTGTGTTTGATCTACTCTGCTCTGATTGGTCAGATGGTTCAGTCTGTTGTGTTTGATCTACTCTGCTCTGATTGGTCAGATGGTTCAGTCTGTAGTGATTGGTCTACTCTGCTCTGATTGGTCAGATGGTTCAGTCTGTTGTGATTGATCTACTCTGCTCTGATTGGTCAGATGATCAGTCTGTTGTGATTGATCTGCTCTGATTGGTCAGATGATCCAGTCTGTTGTGATTGATCTACTCTGCTCTGATTGGTCAGATGGTTCAGTCTGTTGTGATTGATCTACTCTGCTCTGATTGGTCAGATGCTCCAGTCTGTTGTGTTTGATCTACTCTGCTCTGATTGGTCAGATGGTTCAGTCTGTTGTGATTGGTCTACTCTGCTCTGATTGGTCAGATGGTTCAGTCTGTTGTGATTGGTCTACTCTGCTCTGATTGGTCAGATGGTCCAGTCTGTTGTGATTGGTCTACTCTGCTCTGATTGGTCAGATGGTTCAGTCTGTTGTGATTGATCTGCTCTGCTCTGATTGGTCAGATGGTTCAGTCTGTTGTGATTGATCTGCTCTGCTCTGATTGGTCAGATGATCCAGTCTGTTGTGATTGATCTGCTCTGCTCTGATTGGTCAGATGATCCAGTCTGTTGTGATTGATCTACTCTGCTCTGATTGGTCAGATGGTTCAGTCTGTTGTGATTGATCTACTCTGCTCTGATTGGTCAGATGGTTCAGTCTGTAGTGATTGATCTACTCTGATTGGTCAGATGGTTCAGTCTGTTGTGATTGATCTACTCTGCTCTGATTGGTCAGATGATCCAGTCTGTTGTGATTGATCTACTCTGCTCTGATTGGTCAGATGGTTCAGTCTGTTGTGATTGGTCTGCTCTGATTGGTCAGATGGTTCAGTCTGTTGTGATTGATCTGCTCTGATTGGTCAGATGGTTCAGTCTGTTGTGATTGATCTACTCTGCTCTGATTGGTCAGATGATCCAGTCTGTTGTGATTGATCTACTCTGCTCTGATTGGTCAGATGGTTCAGTCTGTTGTGATTGGTCTGCTCTGATTGGTCAGATGGTTCAGTCTGTTGTGATTGATCTGCTCTGATTGGTCAGATGATCCAGTCTGTTGTGATTGATCTGCTCTGCTCTGATTGGTCAGATGATCCAGTCTGTTGTGATTGATCTACTCTGCTCTGATTGGTCAGATGGTTCAGTCTGTTGTGATTGATCTGCTCTGATTGGTCAGATGGTTCAGTCTGTTGTGATTGATCTACTCTGCTCTGATTGGTCAGATGATCCAGTCTGTTGTGATTGATCTACTCTGCTCTGATTGGTCAGATGGTTCAGTCTGTTGTGATTGATCTGCTCTGATTGGTCAGATGGTTCAGTCTGTTGTGATTGATCTGCTCTGATTGGTCAGATGGTTCAGTCTGTTGTGATTGATCTACTCTGCTCTGATTGGTCAGATGATCCAGTCTGTTGTGATTGATCTACTCTGCTCTGATTGGTCAGATGATCCAGTCTGTTGTGATTGATCTACTCTGCTCTGATTGGTCAGATGGTTCAGTCTGTTGTGATTGATCTACTCTGCTCTGATTGGTCAGATGGTTCAGTCTGTTGTGATTGATCTGCTCTGATTGGTCAGATGATCCAGTCTGTTGTGATTGATCTGCTCTGATTGGTCAGATGATCCAGTCTGTTGTGATTGATCTGCTCTGCTCTGATTGGTCAGATGATCCAGTCTGTTGTGATTGATCTACTCTGCTCTGATTGGTCAGATGGTTCAGTCTGTTGTGATTGATCTGCTCTGCTCTGATTGGTCAGATGATCCAGTCTGTTGTGATTGATCTACTCTGCTCTGATTGGTCAGATGGTTCAGTCTGTTGTGATTGGTCTACTCTGCTCTGATTGGTCAGATGGTTCAGTCTGTTGTGATTGGTCTACTCTGCTCTGATTGGTCAGATGGTTCAGTCTGTTGTGATTGATCTGCTCTGATTGGTCAGATGGTTCAGTCTGTTGTGATTGATCTACTCTGATTGGTCAGATGGTTCAGTCTGTTGTGATTGATCTGCTCTGATTGGTCAGATGGTTCAGTCTGTTGTGATTGATCTACTCTGCTCTGATTGGTCAGATGGTTCAGTCTGTTGTGATTGGTCTACTCTGCTCTGATTGGTCAGATGGTTCAGTCTGTTGTGATTGGTCTACTCTGCTCTGATTGGTCAGATGGTTCAGTCTGTTGTGATTGATCTACTCTGCTCTGATTGGTCAGATGGTTCAGTCTGTTGTGATTGGTCTACTCTGCTCTGATTGGTCAGATGGTTCAGTCTGTTGTGATTGATCTACTCTGCTCTGATTGGTCAGATGGTTCAGTCTGTTGTGATTGATCTGCTCTGATTGGTCAGATGGTTCAGTCTGTTGTGATTGATCTACTCTGCTCTGATTGGTCAGATGGTTCAGTCTGTTGTGATTGATCTGCTCTGATTGGTCAGATGGTTCAGTCTGTTGTGATTGATCTACTCTGCTCTGATTGGTCAGATGGTTCAGTCTGTTGTGATTGATCTACTCTGCTCTGATTGGTCAGATGATCCAGTCTGTTGTGATTGGATGGCCGAGGTATTTTATTTGTCGTGCACTTTAATCTTTGAAACTTTGAAGACCTTTACATTCACTAACAGTGATGTTACACACTGCATGAAAGGTAATATTCGAAAAAGCATATCTATATACATCTGATTTAATATGTCATTTTGACGAATTTGACTGAAATGGCCAAAAAATTTGTAAGTGTCTGTGCATGATGTAACTGTAAATTGATAACGTAATTAAGGTTGGGTTTAATTAGACAGTTGTTATGGGAGTCCACCAGCAGCCCAAAGCTCACAGGACAGTTATGGCATAACTTTAATTACCTGTTGTTAATTTTGAAGGCCGTACGCCATTGAGACACAGACGGACACGCTTCTCCACATTGTGTGAACAGTGTGTTGGATAGCGACAGATGGATCACTTCAGCGAGCGTTTGCACTCACACTGCGTTGTGAATGCCTGTTCTACAGTAGCTTTGTTCTCATTGCAGAGTACTGGAGAAATATTGAGACAGACTCTTCAGGATGAGAACAAAGAGCACACACAAAATCGAACAATGTTTCTGTGTGACTGCATGCTCTCCTCTGTCTCTCGCTCTGTCTGTTATTCTGTTCCTCTGCATGTTTCTTCTGATAAGACTCTGTAACAGGCTTATGGCCCTTAAAACCTTTAAAAGAGATTGTCACACTGTCTTTGTTCTCCAATGAATATCCTCCCAGCTCTGTCTTGGACATTTCATGTGTGTCTGTGTTTGAAAGCACTTATGCGCACCATGATTGGATGTGATGAGATCAGCGATCAGTCTGGATTGGTGGAGTTAGTTTTGGAGTTTGATGTTGTTGTTGTCGAGAATGGCATGATTAAATTCTTCATGATGCAACCTTTCAGCATGTTGATGACATTATGAGCTGTAATGCATCCACATGTGCTTATGAGATTGAAAAACATTCCACTGTTATTCTGATATATTCCGGTTTTAAGTATATTGAATCATTTTAGAAAACATATTTCCACCAGTGGCCATGATAGACCTGGAAGCAATCTAAAATTTAATTGAAATATAAATGGTGAACTTATGAACTTCAGTTTCCTTAAAACGATTTTTAAAGTTTGTTACCCAGTAATTAAAAACAGCTGGGAAAGACATGAATATTCAGTACTTAACAGATGTGACAACCCTGTTCAACCCTGTTGAAATAATTTATCCCTTTTTAAAAGAAAAAGGCCTTATGGGACAATATCTAGATATAATTTTACATTGCTGTTGGGTATTTTCTCTGCAGGAATACTTGTTTTGATATTTTGTGAGAAAATCTAAAATATCACTAATTTTTCTAGATAATGCCACAGCTACCATTGGCCAGTGACTTAAGAAAACGTATCGGCCTTAAAGATTTTTTTTTACCAGTCACGAAACATCTGGATTAATCGTTAGTTAATTGGCAAAAGTTATTCAGTCAGTGATTTTTCTTTGTCTTCTGTTGTTTGACTAAAATGAAAAACAGACAGCAGCAGGAATATTAGGCTGCTGTCACTTTAAGAGCTAATGCTTATAATAATTATAATAATTCAATATAATATAATAATAATGATTAAAATGATTAAATAATGATTAAAATAAATTAATCAGGATGAATTATATATATATATATATATATATATATATATATATATATGTATATATATATAATTCATCTTGATAAATTTATTTTAATCATTATTTAATCCTTTTAATCATTATTTTAATCATGAATTATTATAATTATTGTAATATATTATTATATTATTTAAACAATGATTATATATATATATATAATCATTAAAATCATTTATTAATATACATTGTGAACAATATATATAGTGTTTTAAAATCATTTAATCAAGAATCAAGATTACACACACACACACACACAATCATATATACACGTGTGTGTGTGTAATCTTGATTAAATGATTTTAAAACACTATATATATTGTTCACAATGTAACACAGCTAATGCTTATAATAATAATAAATAAATAAAAAAAAAATATATATATATATATATATAATTATTATTATTATTATTATTATTATTATTACAACTTTTATGTTAGATGCGACTACACTATATATATTTTTCACAATGGATACAAAACATATTGTGGAAATTTATTGGCACTTTCTTTAACTGGCTATAAAAATCATGTAGGGATCAGTTAATTAAAAGTCATCGGAATAAGTTGCGGTAACACTTTATTTTAAGGTAAACCAAACCCTAACCCTATTGTAAGTACAGGTAGTTGATTAATTTCACTCAGTACTAAGTTGAGTAAGTTGATGTAACTATGTCACCTTAAAATAAAGTGAAAGATCAGAGAAAAGCTCTAGTATCTTTTGCGTTTGATATTTTGTGCAATGCAGCTTAAGCGTCTAATCCACACACTTTTGGGGTCTGTGACAGTATCTGTTTGTGTTTTCCGGTCTGCTGTAGATCAGACAGTCTCAAAGGAGCATCGGTCCCTGCGTCCACGAGTATCCGTATGTTTTGGTTTGCGTGTAAGTTCTTGCAGGGTTCCTTTAAGTCGGGGCCAGGCTTCTGTTGCCATGGTGAATGTGGAATCCAAAAAGCTTAGCTCTCCCACAGCTCAGGCTCATTACGGCATCTCATTGGCTGTTTGTCTTGCATGGGATTGTGATGCGGGCTGTCAGCCGGCCAATAGGGCACAGACTGAGCGAGGGCTGTTGCTAGGGGGAGTTGCTTGGAAAAGAGTCAGCTGGGTTTTTCTCTCTCTCTCACTCTTGTTCTCCCATTGCACTCATTGACTCCATCTCCCCCTCCCGTTTCCTCCTTCCTGTCTCTCTCTATTTTTTATTTTTTTATTTTTTTGCACTTCTACACGTGCTAGGGGAATAGAGCACATGTTGAAAAATTCACTAAATATTTCATGTTACTCTTTGGTGTGTGGAGCTCTGATGCTGTGTATAAATGTGTGTGTGATGTGTGATGTGCAGAATTGCTTGGTATTTGTGTGTGTCTCTGTAAACGTGTGTGCTTGTGTTTTGGTTCTCATGGGAATATATAATGGTATAGCTATATTCTCCCTCTCGATCTCTCTGTGTGTGTGTGTGTGTGTATGCCCAGAGTATCACGTATGCAAAAGTTCCCCTCAGTCACCCCCTTTATGCACTAACCCCAAATCAATGGCCTCTAAACACATATATGTATTTATCTATCCAAAACGGGACTTCCTTTTGACCTATATTGTTTGAAATTAAAAAATAATCTAGATTTACCCTAACCCCAATAATTTACATGATTTTAAAGTCAATACAGATATAATTAGTGTTTTTACTTACCATTTTTGCTCATTTGATGACTTTTCAAAAAACAATTCTCTAAATCTGAACTTTTGATTACATCTGTATATTTAGTCCAGTATGTCTCTAACGCAACTGGACTGGTACAAGTACAAGCACATGGCCAGTGAACACAAACACAAACCATGTGCTCATGACACGAACACACAGCCAATGCATGTGTCCCAATTCAGAGGCTGCATCCTTCAAAGGTCGAAACGAGCATTGTTAAATGGGACAGTCTTGCCTATGGAGGACTGTTCTTGTCATATACACTCACCTAAAGGATTATTAGGAACACACACTAATACTGTGTTTGACCCCCTTTCGCCTTCAGAACTGCTTTAATTCTACGTGGCGTTGATTCAACAAGGTGCTGAAAGCCTTCTTTAGAAATGTTGGATAGCATCTTGCAGTTGATGGAGATTTGTGGGATGCACATCCAGGACACTTTGCTGCAAACCTCGGTTGTATCGAGTGGTTATTTCAGTCAAAGTTGCTCTTCTATCAGCTTGAATCAGTCGCCCACGACCTCTGACCTCTAGCATCAACAAGGCATTTTCTCCCACAGGACTGCCACATACTGGATGCTTTTCCTTTTCACACCATTCTTTGTAAACCCTAGAAATGGTTGTGCGTGAAAATCCCAGTAACTGAGCAGATTGTGAAACACTCAGACCGGCCCGTCTGGCAGCAACAATCATGCCACGCTCAAAACTGCTTAAATCACCTTTCTTTCCCGTTCTGACATTCAGTTTGGAGTTCAGGAGATTGTCTTGACCTCTAAATGCATTGAAGCAACTGCCATGTGATTGGTTGATTAGATAATTGCATTAATGAGAAATTGAACAGATGTTCCTAATAATCCTTTAGGTGAGTGTAAATTGCATTTGTATGATTAGATACATTAGATGCATTCGAGTAAGTAGAACCCATTACTTACATTTAAGTGTAATCCGTCAATATCTCTCAAATTGGCATACAATGAATTTTGTGGTACTCAAGGCCACAAAGGGTCCATCTTTTGAATCCTTCATTTCCCCGTGAAATGAAGGACGTATTTTGAGGCCACATTTGAAGGACCCTTCAAATTAGGACAGACAATTTTTGGACCATTGTACAGAAAGCTATGGCTCTAGGATCAAGTATTATAACACACTTCAGCTTAACTAAATGGTTACTTCAGGCCACAGCCACTGGAAAACAGTCGCATCATAGTGTTTCTAATTGCTCGCTTTTTACCAAGAAACCTTTTCTAATAGCTCTTTAGCTCTATTAGCCACTCTGTCTAATGGGAGCTTCCTCATTGAATCAATTTCTGCTTCTAGATTTCAGTTTCTCTATTGCACTACATAAATACATATGCATTACCATAATCTTCCGTGTGTGTTGATCCATCTGAAAACATTAACACTAGAAGGAGTGTTAAAGCTTGAAGTGGAGAGTGTGTTGATGAGATATTGTAGATTAGTTCAAAGCACTCAACTCCACCCCATCCTTTCCTCCCTCCATCTCTCTATCTGTCTTTCTCCATCTCTTCTGGCAAAAGCCCAGCTCTAATACTCATATCCTATTACTGTGTTTTCCCTCCTCTTTTTCTTGTTTTCTGGTTATTATAAGCAAAGTGAACACCTACTTTTAGAGCAGTGGCGTTTAAAGACATGTTTGAAGTTTGAAGCATTTCCTGTGGTGAGTTCATGAAGCGCAGAATGCAGCAGCACATCAGATGTGGACTGAATGTATGCATTACTGTACTGTGGGTCAGTGAGTTCCTCTTTAAATCCGATGCAGATCAGCGTTCATAACACAGATCAGCACTTTTCTCAAACACGGACTCAGAGCTCCTGCATTTTTGCAGAGGTGCTCATTAATGAAGAGGCTAAAAATGTGGCAGAAATTGTAACACTCAATACAGCAGCTTTAGAAACAGAAATCCCACCTTTTAGCTAATTGAACCAGACTGACTTAATGGATAGGACGGATAGATAGATAGATCACAGGCAGAGAGATAGATAGATAGATAGATAGATAGATAGATAGATAGATAGATAGATTGATCACAGATAGATAGATAGATAGATAGATTGATCACAGGCAGAGAGATGGATAGATAGATAGATAGATAGATAGATAGATAGATAGATAGATAGATAGATAGATAGATAGATCGATCACAGGCAGAGAGATAGATAGATAGATCGATCACAGGCAGAGAGATGATAGATAGATAGATAGATAGATAGATAGATAGATAGATAGATCGATCACAGGCAGAGAGATGGATAGATAGATAGATAGATAGATAGATAGATAGATAGATAGATAGATAGATAGATCACAGGCAGAGAGATGGATAGATAGATAGATAGATCACAGATAGATAGATAGATAGATAGATAGATTGATCACAGGCAGAGAGATGGATAGATAGATAGATAGATAGATAGATAGATCACAGGCAGAGAGATGTATAGATGGATGGATAGATAGATAGATAGATAGATAGATAGATAGATAGATAGATAGATAGATAGATCACAGGCAGAGAGATGTATAGATGGATGGATAGATAGATAGATAGATAGATAGATAGATAGATCACAGGCAGAGAGATGTATAGATGGATGGATGGATAGATAGATAGATAGATAGATAGATAGATCACAGGCAGAGAGATGTATAGATGGATGGATAGATGGATAGATAGATAGATAGATAGATAGATCACAGGCAGAGAGATGTATAGATGGATGGATAGATAGATAGATAGATAGATAGATAGATAGATAGATCACAGGCAGAGAGATGTATAGATGGATGGATAGATAGATAGATAGATAGATAGATAGATAGATAGATAGATCACAGGCAGAGAGATGTATAGATGGATGGATAGATAGATAGATAGATAGATAGATAGATAGATAGATCACAGGCAGAGAGATGTATAGATGGATGGATAGATAGATAGATAGATAGATAGATAGATAGATAGATAGATAGATAGATAGATAGATCACAGGCAGAGAGATGTATAGATGGATGGATAGATAGATAGATAGATAGATAGATAGATAGATAGATCACAGGCAGAGAGATGTATAGATGGATGGATAGATAGATAGATAGATAGATAGATAGATAGATAGATAGATAGATAGATCACAGGCAGAGAGATGTATAGATGGATGGATAGATAGATAGATAGATAGATAGATAGATAGATAGATAGATAGATAGATAGATAGATAGATAGATAGATAGATAGATAGATCACAGGCAGAGAGATGTATAGATGGATGGATAGATAGATAGATAGATAGATAGATAGATAGATAGATAGATAGATAGATAGATCACAGGCAGAGAGATGTATAGATGGATGGATAGATAGATAGATAGATAGATAGATAGATAGATAGATAGATAGATAGATAGATAGATAGATAGATAGATAGATAGATAGATAGATAGATAGATAGACAGATTTTAGAAATAGAAATCTGATCTTGTAACTAACATGACCAAACACATTTTTGGTCGAGAATTTGCACAGTAACTGAAAAACACAGCAAAATTGTCGAGACTTTTGTTATCAGGATTTGAGTTGAATATAATTGAGGTAAACCGAAGCAGTGCATATAAACAACTCGTTTCCAAGATGACCGACAAGTGGACTTGACTTACAGCAACTGTGTGGATGAGATCTCTTGTTGCCATTTATTTGTAAAAATATTGAATTTCTTTCATGAAACCTTGAAATGTCATATATGATGTGTTTGGAAACCCGTAGAAAGCACTCATGCAAAGACATCCTCTATAACACACTGCGTGCTGCAATGATAAAAATATCCAGGACTGTGAAATAAAGCTTGCTTTGGTCAAAGCAACACACACACACACACACACACACACACAGACTTGAGCTGCGCTAACACACAGAGTCTTGACGTGTGCAGAGGCACAGATGAAAACTTTCTCTGTTATTTTTAGTCTTTGTTGTTCTGTCCTGAAGAGCAGAAGCACGTAATGCAGCTCTCTCTCTCTCTCTCTCTCTCTCTCTCTCTCTCTCTCTGCTCCTCCTCCCAGACTCACTCACTGCTCTGGAAAGAAAAATGAGATGGCAGGAGAGAGACGGAGAGAATGCGACAGGAAGAGGAAGCGTAGAGAGAGAAGAGGTCCACAGGTGAGACAGGATGCCAATTATCAATTGTGCGAGTGATGGATGAGCAGGTGTGTGTGTGTGTGTGTGTGTGTGTGTGTGTGTGTGTGTCAGTGCATGTGGATGAAACTAAGTGACAGTTTAAGAGAATAAATCTACTTTCATTTCTCACTCTAACTGCACTTTGATTGACAGACCGCATGAGCTGTTGTCATTCAACGACAGCATTCAGGAGGAGTGCTCTGCCACATGGACCAGACGGATAGATAGATAAATGGACTGAATGAAAGACAGATGGATGGATGGATGGATAGATAGACCAATTGACAGATGATAGATAGATAGACAGACAGATCGACAAATGGACTGATAGAAAGACAGATGGATAGATAGACAAACTGACTGACAGCTAGATGATAGATGGATGGATAAACAGATAGAGTGATTGACAGACAGATTTTTATTTTTTTTACATTTCTGCATTTATCAGATGCTTTTATCCAAAGCGACTTGCATTGCATTCAAGAAACACATTGACATTCTAATCAGTTCTTGCTTTCCCTGGGAATCGAACCCACGACCTTGATGTTGCAAGCGCCACTCTCTACTGTTTGAGCGACAGGACCGCATTGACAGATAGACAGATGATGGATGGGTGGAAAAAAGAGTTTTTCTGGAGCTTATGCTGCACTTTAATGTGTCAATGTTAGAAACTCCAGTAAAGTGCGTCAGTCTGAATGAGATCTCACTCTGCATCACCGGCACTGTTGTTGTGTTTCTCTGTGAGCATTGGTGCGCTGACTGTGTGGCAGGCCATTATGAGACTTTTTTGCTCATCTTATTGCATCTCACAGTGCGAGAGAGTGATGAAGGAAGTGAAAATGAATGTCTAAAGCCAGAAAGGGGAAAAAATGGTGTGTGTGTGTGTGTGTGTATGTGTGTGTGTGTATAATAAAGGTCTGTGAAGGACGGGGTCCCTGCAGTCGAGGGCAAATTGACTGGAGGCATGTGAATTACAGAAGACAGGCTACGTGTGTAACGTTTCTTTCATCTGTCTGCTCTCACATTCCCTCCTTTTCTCAGGTGACTGATTCCCCCCCCCCCCCCCCCCCATAAAACTGTCTGACATTCATTCTGCCTCTCTTTGTCTGGCTCTTTGTTCAACAGTAGCTGAAGTGTAGTATTGTAGAGAGAATATTCTTTCTCGTTTGTGTGGCACATTCTGCATGAGTGTGTGTGGAAGGCAGATATTCCTCCAGGTTGGTTGTGAAGGACGCTCTCTCTTGCGTTGAGAGTTCATCCGAGTCCTTGAGTTCAGAATTGTTGGATTTCTGTCTCGGCTGCTGTTTTGTCAGGAATATGTGACACACAATCTGCAGCTTTAAAACAGCCACAACACAAAGAATCAAAACCAGAGTGTGTTTCGTTGTGGGGTCTAATCCCACTGGAACATTTTATTGCTCAGTAGATTTAGTTATTTTGCAATGTTTTCATTGGGTGATGTTAGTTTTCACCCATTGTGCCATCATTTACACTCACCTACAGGATTATTAGGAACACCTGTTCAATTTCTCATTAATGCAATTATCTAATCAACCAATCACATGGCAGTTGCTTCAATGCATTTAGGGGTTGTTCCTGGTCAAGACAATCTCCTGAACTCCAAACTGAATGTCAGAATGGGAAAGAAAGGTGATTTAAGCAGTTTTGAGCATGGCATGGTTGTTGCTGCCAGACGGGTATTTCACAATCTGCTCAGTTACTGGGATTTTCACGCACAACCATTTCTAGTGTTTACAAAGAATGCTGTGAAAAGGGAAAAGCATCCAGTATGCGGCAGTCCTGTGGGAGAAAATGCCTTGTTGATGCTAGAGGTCAGAGGTCGTGGGCGACTGATTCAAGCTGATAGAAGAGCAACTTTGACTGAAATAACCACTCGATACAACCGAGGTTTGCAGCAAAGCATTTGTGAAGCCACAACACGCACAACCTTGAGGCGGATGGACAGAGGACAAGGGGCATTTATTGATAGATTGTAATGACATCTGCATCTGTTCTTTGTCATAAATGCAGTTTCCACATTGTTGCTGGAACAGAAGGACGGTTAATACCATGAACGTATACTGTAGAAAACGATAAACGATGCTTTTTTTAATTTGGAAGCTTAATTTTTTTAATTTAATAATTGTGGTATTATTGTCAATTATTGTCATGCACACAGATGATTAAAGACACATCAGCACTCTGTCAATGCGCTCATTTAAACTGCACTTCATTTTGTTTTGCATTATTAAATATAGTTTTTATATTGGATATTGACTCAGAAGTGATCGTGACATTTATTAGACTTTTTTTATTGGATTTGTGATTTTTGATATCACTGAATTATAGAAGTGGCAAATTGAGAGTCATGTTGTTGTTGTTTTTTAATGATAAGGTATTTGATATAGGACTGATTGCCAATCTAGACAATTACATGAATACAAGATTTGTGGTTATCCTTAATGAATGATGGCTGTTTAAATAAAATGATTTGAAATTAAATTGATTTTCAGGGGTTGACTTGATGTAGATCCAATTGTATTGTTCATGTGGCTTAAATGAACTAGATAACATGAGCAAAATTTTGAAATCTATAGCATTTTCTCTCTCTCATAATCTTCGTTTTCTACGTTTTGTACTTGGCAATAGAAATGCAAACAGTCAAATGTGTTTGAACAGTGATTCAGGTAATCTTGTGTTTGGCTCAGTCAGTACTGACAATGGAATAGTGGATTGCAATAAGGTTAGTATACATTTCTGTAGTCAAACATTTTTGTTTTACTCATACTCTCATTGGGGGCTGATCCTCCCGAAAATGAAAATCCTAGAAGCGCCTCTGGTGTTAACGCTCATGTAATCAAATGCGTTTGAACAGCCACTAAAGACCGCCTACTCTCCGCCTACTGACATAATGAATAAACATTATGAGAACTTGCGTGCGCAAGACAGACAGGATTTAAACTTTGTCGGCTCAAGACCCAAGTTTGGTTTGAAGATGAAAAAACCGAACCAATCTCTCATCCTTCCTGATCTCTAACACACTCGCGGCGTTCGGCGGTCAGAGCAGAAAATAAAGCTGAGGCTCTCCATGTGTTTTTTGTCATCTTCAGTCGCATTCATATGTAAATAACTTGAGCTTATTTTGTCCATTAGATCAAAAGACCTGAAAAAGCCTATGCGTGTACCTGCCCAAAACCCTCCCCTTGAGCAAATCAGGACAGGAGTGATGGAAAGTGGTTGAAGATTATACAATAAAAAATATTGACAAGCAAACATTTCAGTCAAATGTACAAAGGCAGCGCTCTAGTACAACGGTAACCTGTGTATAAAAATATACTAGTCAGAAACTTATCTTTGCCCTCAGCCAAAACGATATGCGTAATTTGGTTAAAAAAAACAACAATCTGACCCTAAACTTTAACAAGAGTGGACAGTTTCAGAAACGGGTGAATTATTACATTTATCAATGTTATTAAATTAGAACAGATAACTTTAATTGAGCATTAGACATCAATGAAAGATATCTAAATGTAAAAAACAGGGGAAGTATCCTCTATCAGTCCTATAACCGATGTGGGACAGATATATTGTGCATCCCTAAACATAAACTATTGAGACAATTGTAGACTTTCAGTACAAAGAATGGAGCCTTAAAGTGAATATAGATGCCATTGTTCAGAAGGTTTGTTTTTCTAATAATTTGCTGAGAAATGTAAGCTATCTGACTTTTGAACAGTTGTAATGTTGTTTAGTTCTCTTCTGAAAGTTTGGAGGTGACGCTTGTGAGAATCCTGGAGTATCTCAGTTTGCTCTCTATTAGGGATGGGCATATTGATGCTGCAGTATCGATACTCACAAGCTACTTACTTGGTATCAATATCTCCACAAAAATATCGATATTAAAATTAAATTAATAATTTCTGCATCAATTTCTGCAAAAGGTGTTTTCGGTATTCCTGTTTAATGTTTGTGCTAAAACTGACATTTAGCTCACCCGTGTCACGTGATGACGTACACGTCACTTTCACGGCACGCGTCGCGCTTATTGTCCGCGCGCATAAACAGAATGGCACCATGGCAGAGAGAATGCGTAGCGTGGTGTGGTGCTACTTTTCAACGGCAGAAAAAAGTATTGCGAGATGTAATATTTGTGACATGTTATGATGTATTTTATTTAATCAATATTTTTTGTAAAAAAAGACAATGTTTTTTGTCATGTGTGGATGTAATTTGCCTTTGTGTAATATATATATATATATATATATATATATTTTTTTTTTTTACTTTAGATTTTTTTTATTGAAAAATCACATACACATTTAAGAAATTATCGGTATCGATATCGGTAAAATTATAACCAAAAATATCGGTATTGTATCGATTTTAAAAAGTCAGGTATCGCCCATCCCTACTCTCTATGTAATCTTGTTGCTTGCTATAAGAAACATTTGAGAGATTTCCTCACAAATGGGATGGATTACAGATTTTTGGGGTCTTTTGGTTCCTTTACCACTCTGTTAGACATAAATTAACTTTTAAATTAGCAGAGTAATAGTGCGTCTTTGCGTCTGTCTGTGTGTGTGTGTGTGTGTGTGTGTTTGGTCCAGGTAAACCCTACGTTATGAGGACAAAACGTCCATGCAAAGATGGCAATATCTGAAATCCTTGTGGGCAAATTTTTGGGTCGCCATTAGGAAAACACTTAAAATTCAGGATAAATTATGTTTTTTGAAAATGTAAAAATGCTGAAATTTTTTTCTGTGATGGGTAGGTTAAGGGGATAGAATATTTATGTCTATGTCTAAAGTCCCCATTAAACATGAAAATGATGTGTGTGTGTGTATGTGTGTGTGTGTGTTTTGGTGTTGGAACACCTGCCAGCTGTTTCCAGGTGAATGAGCGGAGTATATTCATACGAGTGTTTGTGTATGTGTGTGGTTTAGTGTCAGCGTACTGCTTATGCCTGATAGTCCCAGCAGGGAAAGAGAGAAGTGTGTGTGTGTGTGTGTGTGTGTGTGTGTGTGTGTGTGTGTGTGTGTGCGTGTGGTTTAAAGAGCGAGAGAGGCTCACATGGGTAAAACATACAATGTGCACGATGAAAGCGCTTTCTTTTCCTTCCTCTCAAACTGTCACCAGATTACTTCACTCTGGCATGTAAACCCAGGAGTGTCTGTCTGTGTGTGTCTGTTGCGTTTGTGATATTATGCTGTAGCTGCTGACCACGGCATGTATAGACTCTCATACACCCACACACTTACCTAGGATACTGTAATCATTAATCTCTCACACACACAGACTCTAACTGGAACTTGTTCGAGTCTTTTGTAACTGTTTCATCTCGATATGTGTTAACCTGCACACCTCCTCGTGTGGAGCCCCTTCTCTCTGCATTTCTCTGTGTGTGTGTGGGTGTTTGACCAGCAGATATAGAGAGGTATAGAAGTATAAACCCTTGAATTATACAGTCAGATGCAATATAACCTACGGCATATTCCATGAACTTTTCACTTTCTGCCCTTTGTGTTGTTTACCTTTGCTGTGTGTGTTTTGATGTATCTGGGTTCATTTATATTGGTTAATTCTTAGGCCGTTTTAACTCATCAGATAGCGATCCAATCGTGAAACCACTAGTGTACCTGCTATCCAACAAAAACCTTAAAAAGTTCTGTTATAATCAGGGAAGCTGACTGCACAACAACTCTCCTATTTACATAATAGTTTGTTTTAAGAGTGTTTGGATTGGATTGCAGAATTCACTTTAGAGCTAACTGAACCTCTGATTGGTCATTGCATTAAAGAAATCAACAGATACGTTATGTCAGTGCTCCAAAACTATGCAGAACTATCAGCATCTATATTCAGACCTGATTTACATTTTCTTTTCTTAACTTAGCAGACGCTTTTATCCAAAACGACTTACAATTTGAGGAAAACAGAAATTATTTATTAATTAAATTATTAATTTTAGTCGTCTGTCATTCATTTTGGCATATTTACATGGTTGTTAATTTGTTGTATAGTTATTTCTGCATTTGACTTATTGTGCGTTATGTTCGCGTTATGCATACTATCTAAAATTATCAATAAATCACAGAACAGTGTTGACAATACATTTCTGCGCTACTCAAAGTTTCCATATGTGCGCGGCCTGCACATGATGGGCGAGATACTGTCTGTGTGTGGGTGTGTGTGTGTGTGTTATAATGTACAGTAATACCTCGAGATAAGAGCGTATCTACATATGAGTATTCGAGATACGAGCACGTGTACTGACGCCGATGCCGACGAACGTTCACTTCACGTGTTCACTGACTTCTGTACGCGTTGCCCACGAGTAGCTGATTTTCTCTCTATTTTGTGCATTATTCTTCTTAATAGCGAAGAGTTCTAAGAAAGTGAGTGGTAAGGATGGTAGTGAGAAGAAGAAACGCATGATGACATGGAAATGAAGCATGAAATTGTGGATAAATATGAGCACGGTGATCGTGTGAGTGATCTATTGAACATACGCAGGTGTTGCAAGAGCTCAGTGGTGGCGAGGAGGAGGAGGAGGAGCCAGAGGAAAACATTTCTACAAGTGAAATTAAGGAAGTGATGTGGCAGAAGGTTTCTGATTTCATTGAAAAGAAACGCCCTGATAAATCGTCTACTGGTCGTGCTTCGGCGCTTTTTGACGACGTGTGCCTTACTTATAGAACCTTTAAAACGTGCATTCAACCGATCAATCTAAGCATCCAGATGGTGTAGTAAAACATCTGGTGGAGCTCTCGGACTATGCATTCATTTGTCAATTTAACTGTTGGAAACAAAGCGTAAAAATTGACTGGATTCTAAAAAACTAGATTTCTGATCGTGTTGTGTCCTCTATAGGACATGATCAGCAAATAGTCCACGCGAGCTTAAAGCATCATGGCAGAGCATTAAAGTCGACTCGATGTGCAACCACTACTACTCTTTTAGAGTTGTTTTTCACACTCTGTATATTATGAAAGAATTTGATTTTAGATGCAGCACCCCATTGTTGTTTGAGTTTAGCTAGTTTAGTTCCTTGCCATCCTGATGTCGTTAATAATAACTTCATTATCTGCATGAAGGGCTACAGGGTCACATGGGAGGAGTTTGCTGTGCGAGACTCTTAAGGGGTCATGAGGGATTTGGGGGTGCGGTACTGATGAGGGGACGCCCCATGAGGGAAAGAACATCTTGAAAAGGCAGTTGTAGGAGCGAGGGTCAGGAAGTGGAATCATTGTTTATTTGTATCTGCAGTAGCAAATGTATTCTTGTAGGTTGTCGGGAACACGATGAAATGCACGTAAGCATGCAGCCCGTGGTTCTGCACATTTCACGTGCATTTTTGAGTTCAAAATGCTAAATATACTGCACACACACATCTCCATTTCTTGTTTCTCTCTTCTTTTTTTAACACGCTCGTGGCTCTCAATTTTACTGATAGCATGCAGGTGTGCCATCAGTTAAACGCTTTCCTTCCATCTCACGCATACGCCCCACCGTCTCTCTCTCTCTCTCTCTCTCTGTCTGTCTGTCTGTCGCTCTGTCCCCTGTGTTGTGGGTGTCTGGGGGTAAAGGCCCTATTAGTGCCTCTGTCTGGAGCCTGGAGAAACTCTATACCCGACAGAGACGGAGAGACAGAGCAGGAGAAAAGGGGGGAAATGGGGTAACTTGATCTCTTTGGTTTGTCTATTCAATACAGAGGTCACTTGCTCAGGCACAAAGCATTAATCCTCATGCACACACATACGCACACACACATACGCACACACGCACATATGCATGGACTTATAAACACTCATTTGTCCTAAATTCCCAGAGCAGTAACATATAATGTGATGATGTAATCCCAAGCAACAGTACACAGACACTATTGGCACTGCCATCATGAAAACGGTGCCTATGGAATTATGGGCGGTTTCTGTCAAAGGAAAAAATGGCTACCGGCTGCTATACCCTCCGGCACAAAGATATTGTGAGAGAGAGAGAGGCAGACAAACAGTGTTTCAGTTGAAATGAATGAATCTCTCTTCAGGCACTGAACTGTCCACTTATCGTTTTCAGCTTTTAACTTCTGCTTATGTCAGAAATGACATACTGGTAATTTTATTTATTTTTCACTTTTATTTATTGCATTATAAGTAGGGCTTCACATTAACTTTTTTATTCACCAGCTGCTGTGGCTAAGGGTTTTCCAAAGTTACTAGCCGCAAAGCGTTTTTCACTGGCCACAATTTTGACATTAGGCTGCCGTCACTTTAAGAGATGACGCACGGATTCATTATTATGTTACACATGCGATTTCTTTCTCAACTGTTTACATTCACTTAAAACAGAACTGTGTTCACGTGAATATTCGCTAAGACTGGTATTTTGCAAAGGCATTATCCAAAGCGACTTGCATTGCATTCAAGACACACATTGACAATCTAACCAGTTCTTGCTTTCCCTGGGAATTGAACCCACAACCTTTTGTTGCAAGCGCCACACTCTACTGTTTAAGTGACAGGAAATTATTGCGCAGTACGTGCAATCCCACACTGAAATTAAAGCCCTGAAACACCCAAAATATCCATCTGGAGCAAATAAAATGAGTGAGTGTGTGTTTGTGTGTCACTCGCCGTCGGAAAGATGAGAGAGAGAGAAAGAGCAGCTGGTTTTGTGTATCTATTCTGCGGAAAATTTATATTGGAAGTGGTTTAGATATTTCAGTATTGATATGTATCGAAAACTGGATTGTATGTAGTTCATTATTTCAAATGCCTTTTTAAAAGTCCACAATTGAAACATTTATACATTATATATAAAATTCCACCCGCCAAAGTGACTAGTAAGAGTGCCTTACACGCCACTGCTGAAATGCACCCGCAATTGGTGGGTCGGCAGGTGTTCATGTCTTGACCTGATTGTAAGTAGTAGTTTTATTTTCTAGGTACTGAAAACTCTTCATTAACGAAAAAAGTATCAGTAAGGAAATACCATGTTTTTGGGACATTTACCAAAGCAATTCTATGTGTTTATGTTTTATACATTTTTTTTTTTTTACATATGTTCTGTTAATTGTTCCTGTGTCTCAACTGGTAGAGCATGGTTCTAGACAGGTGTTTGGTTGGATCCCCAGGGAATGTGTAGCTTAAGTTCACTGTGAGTCGCTCTAGGGTAAAGAGTCTTTGAAAAGTTTTCGAGTGCCATGTAAATGCCATGCTTTTATTATCTCTGACTGTACCATGCGCCGCCATAGTGCTTTCCATTGGAAAGCATAGTTACAATCAAAAGGCCTCTTCAGCTTGGTTTGGACAATGAGCAGTTGTCTTCAGGATTAATTTCCAGCTTTTAGTGAGCAGATGTGTGTTGTTTTGTGTTTATGTGAAGTGTTCATAGTAGGGCTTGGTGATGCATTGAATATTCATGATTTATTTGCACTAGTTTTGCTGGAGATGTTAAAGAAATAAAAAGCGAGTAGTATTCGCCATGTCAACAGCCATGAGGTGTTTTTCCAAGTCCAGACTTTTGTGACGTAATGCCGCTTTAACTGTTTTATAGAAGTCTTTGTGTGCTGAGGTTGCATAACGGCCACGAAGGGAGTGCTTACGAGCAGCCTTCTGAAACCTAAAATGACAAATGGGACACCAGACGCTTAATAACTTCTCCAGACACAGCTGCTGTATCAGTAGTCATTGAGCAGCTCAACCTTCGAATACTTGCCTATCGTTTGTTGTAGCAGTTGCAGCGCACTTTCAGAACCCCTTCCTCTTCCCCAGCTCCACCTGTATAGATCTGCTACGGGTTATTCATGTATCCTATAGTGTGCAGCAGCAGCAGCAGCATGTCTTACTCGCTCACAGCAGTGTGTCGTGTGAGTATTGCCAGTAGCAAGTCAAGTCACCTTTATTTATATAGCACTTTTGTACAATACAGATCATTTCAAAGCAGCTTTAAAGAGATGAAAATAATGCAACAAAGTTTGTTTTGGCTAAGAAAACAGCTCTAGAATAGCACAACACTCAACACTATTGATGAATATTAAGTGTCCCCATCTAAGCAAACTTGTGACAGACACCAGCTGGACCGTGTGTAGTTTGTTTATTAAGTGTGCAGGGCAATTATGAAAAGTCTCTATACTTTTATCCAAAGCGATTAACATTGCATTCAAAGAACACATTGAATCTGTTCTTGCTTTCCCTGGGATTGAACCTATGACCTTGGTGTTGCAAGCACCAATGCTCTACTGATTGAGCTACAGGAAAGCTCTCTTTATATGTTTTAATATAAAGATACATTTTCTTAAGTCTATTACCCAGTGGATCTGCATGCTTCTGTACTGTGCCAGTGTGTCTGCCTTGCGTGGCCTGGTGATCCCCTTCAGCCGGGGGTTTTCCTGCACTCACGGCCCCTGCGTGTGGCCTGGCCTCGGGCCAGAGCTGCAGCCGGCTCTGCCTGTGTCAGAGTCCCCCGAGGTCTGAAAGACAAAGCTGGTCTCCATCCAGCTCTCTTAATACTGCCATACGCTGGCACCGCACAAGCTTTATCTGTGGCTCTCGCTCTGATATCATTTCACTTTATAGCCCGCTCTATCTCCGGCTTACACAACCCTCCGCACGCGCTCGCTTTCTCACGAGCTGCAGCTGCAGTGGCCGCCGTGTGGCAGCGTGTGTGTCTGGCGCTGTGTGTGGCCTCACATCAAACTCGTAAGTATTTTGGTTAATTAATTCTTTGCCCTCACTGTATGCCCGTCTGAGCGGTACCAGCATGTAAGCTCCAGTACCGCCCCGTGCACCACCCACAGCGAGAGCGAGTCTGGGAGCTCAGGGTGGTTCTGGTCATGTGTGGTCTTCCATCGTGTTTTAATTAGGTTCTTCTCACTCAGATGGATCATTACCTATAATGAGTCCAAACCACAGAAGCACACATTTGTAACAAACACATGTATACAAAAATAATTTTTTATGAAGACCTGTTTATATGTATATACACATCTGTACCAAACGGTTTGAAACATTTAAACAGTTTACATTTCCTTTTTTGTACCATTTACAGTACTGTTCAAAAGTTTGAGATCAGTGCAAATTTTATTTTATTATTATAATATAATAATAATATTTTTATTCAGCGTGAATGCCGCGAATTTAGCGTGACTAACAATATTTATTATGTTACATAAGATCTATTTCAAATAAATGCAGTTCTTTATATAAACAAATGTTATATTAATCATAAATGTACCACGGTTTCCGTAAATTAAGCAGATTTTAAGTTTCTTGAGTAGTAAATGATCATATTTCACTGATTTCTGAAGGATCATGTGACACTGAAGACTGAAATGACGTTTCGGAAATAAAAGTACTTTAATAAAATATTTTTTTATTGTAGTAATATTCCACCATATTATGCAAAAACATTCAAATATCTTACGACCCTCATTTTGAACAGTAGTGTAAATTTAGACTCTTTCTGTCATCATTATCACTGTTTCTGTAGTATCTGGTGTTTACACGCACAACAAAATTCTCCTACGAAACATCAGCTCATTATAAAACCTGACGATGTAACAGAACCTCATTTACGTGATAAGTTGTCACACTGAATAAGCAAGCAGAACTGTGGTGAAGGTGTTTATATGCATAGTGAAATCGTGGCAGTAACGTGACTTTACACGTCTGAGCGAGAGTTTCTGTGTGTGTGTGTGTGTGTGTGTGTGTGTGTGTGTGTCTGTCTGCGTACAAAAACTTTTAAAACCCCCTGAACCCTCATGACCTCTGCGTCCAGACGTTCTCCCTTCCCCCACGGCAGTGAAACCCCCCATCCTCTTTCAACACAACACAACATCACACACACACACACACACACACACACACCCTCCTCTTTCAACACGTATTTAGAAAACATTCATGCTTTATGTGCTTGTAACATGATGACTTTTACTTCACAATATCTGCAGGTGTGTGTGTGTGTGTGTGTGTGTGTGTGTGTGTGAGTGTGTGTGTGTTTTGAAATAAAACACTGAGCCGGGCATTTCAATAGTTTTAGTTAGGGCAATTCAATAGTTAGCCAAAAGAAAGGAATAGGGTTGTCATAAATTCAGTAATTAATACCCAAACCAAATAAATTTTATTGTGGCAAAAACACATTCTCTTATGTCAAATATATTCATTAGTTTATACATTTTATAATACTTTATAAAATATATACTCCTCCTTTTATCCTCCCGGATCTCCTTCCGTGAGACTATATGGCAAACAGGAGACGCGCATTAGCAGTCGCGCCGCTGTCCTCGCTCCGTTCCCAAGGCTCTCGGCCCCGCACCGCTTGCCACACGTTTCTACTTGTTTTGAAATATAACATTTAAGCTTTCCTGTAGCTCAATCAGTAGAGAGTGGTGCTTGCAACTCCAAGATCATGGGTTCGATTCCCAGGGAAAGCAAGAACTGATTAGAATATCAATGTGTTTCTTAAATGCAATGTAAGTCGCTTTGATAAATGCAGAAATGTATGTTGTGCCTGTCATAAAACATGACAGATTTATTCAAACATACATGAAATATTTAAGAAATGTAATGAATATGCATGAAGTTATCAAAATGCTCTTCTCTACAGTTAATTTTCTAGACATTGAATGGTAAATATAGCATTGCATGACATACTGATGACAAGCTGCTTTTATTATTGATGTCTTTCTGTGTTTGAATCACAGATCGAGCGATTACATGAGACATGAAACAGATAAAGTTGCTTATTACGATTTAATGGATCGAAATCAATATTTTTAAGCCAGCCCTAATCTTGCTTTAAAGTATTTTTAATTAATATAACTTTAGTATAAGCTTTACCATAGGTTTAATAGAAATTGCATACATTTTTAAGTGATAATTAAAGTTAATTGATAAATATGATTCGGCTTTTTCTTCATTCAAGGCAAACCAGCTGTTTTAATGCCTTGCCAAGATGAGCATTGTGACCATGAAGTGCATTTGACGAATCTCACCTGCACCATTCTCCACATTCTCCACTGCAAATTACTTTAGCAAGTGGCATTTGTGCAGCCGAACAGCATTGTGCGGCCGAGGTCATGTGTTTGAATGCATGAACTGTTCAAATGCAATGCAAGTCACTTTGAATAAAAGCATCTGTCAATTGCAAAATGTAAATGTAGTCATCTTTCCATTCGTTAGATTCAATGGTGCTACACTTCTGGATGTTGTGCATGAAACTCTTGGCTGCTTTATTAAGTATTAAAGTGAATGAGTCCGTCCCACTGGATATTCATCAAATTACGCCTTTTTGTCTTCCACAGAAGAAAGTCATTTGAGTTTGGAACGACGTAAAGGTGAGTAAATGATGGCAATTTTAATTTTGGGATAGTTTTCATCTTCTTCAGTAGTTTGTGCACTGTGGCCGATCGTTGTGCGTGTGTTTGAGTGATTCAAAGGTGACAGAAAGGGGATTTGAAGGTTAAGACGAAGAAAGAGAAACTTCCAAAACTCTCTCAGATTCTCTCCCTGGAGTCGGACGGAGCGGGACGGGGGTGGAGCTGAGACAGGCTGACGCCCCCTCAAACCATAGGTGCCTACAGTGAGAGGGACACGTGTGTGTCTGTCTAATAAGTGTGAGACGGAGATACCGCAGTGTTTTGATGGATGTGGCCTGAAGCGACTCAGGCTCTGGTCAGTGTTTTTGTAGTTGTGTTCCTCTTCCGATCTATTTTTAGGTTTTTGCCAGGTCTTTGAAGCCAAAAGGTGACTCACTCTCTTTCTATGGTCCAAAACCTGTGTGTGTGTGTGTGTGGACAGAAGCGAGGGAGTTGAACACACAACCTTGCACACATTTGTAAACAGCAAGCAAAAATATGCATCCGTGCACACAAAAGCTCCTTGAACCCGTATGGAAAGTGTGCGAGGCTCACGTGCCGAGGCATATACAGAGCAGCTGCATGTGGTTTGTGTTTGTCTATTTGACCTTTTTTCCCTTCCTCTCTCTCTTTCCCCATCCCACGTTCTCTTCGGACATGTTGCCTTTCCTTCCCCAACTTCCACTGCACTGACCGAACATACACACACTGCACATTCAGAGCATTTCACATACTAACTCTTTTGTGTGTGAGCTAAGAGAATCCAGATGCACGTGCCAGTTCACCTCTATGTGTGTGTGTGTGTGTGTGTGTTTTGTCTGAGTGTGAGTGGTCTGTAGCTGACTCAGCAGATAGTGAGCACTTAATAGGGCCTGTAGGACAGATCCGACAGACGTTTATTAGGTCTGTGGGCTTTCTGGGCTCACTTTCAGACTGAAAAACTAACAGTGTGCATGTGGTTACTGTGTCATGGACCTGCAGGGCTCAATGCTAAGGATTCTTCAGTGGTTCGAATTTTGACTTGCCCTGCCAAAAATAAAATAGGCCTAGGTACTGTTTGTGACCCATAGCCTCAATAAACAAAAACAAAAAACTACTAGCCCAACTCGTATGAATTTCAAATGCTGTTTAAGACACGTAAACGGTCCGTCATAAAATAAGAGCAAATCATCAAATTACGAGCAATAGCTCAAATTCAATAGAACAAACATGCAAAAATATTTTATAAAAAATAATAAAAAAATGTTTAAAAAAAAAATATATAATATAAATATAAAAAATTGTTTTATTTTTCATTACATTTTATGAAAAGTTTTATGTTTTTCAGGTAAGACTAACAGTAATTTTCAGATTGGAAAATGAATAGTCAGATGTAAAATGGAATTGCATAGTCTTCACCGTATACATTAAATATAGATTATTCCTTATTAAAGTTAAAAACGTTATTCAGTCAAAAGCTGTGAGTGATTTTTTTTCTTTGTCATTTATTGTTTGATTAACACTAAAATAAAGACGGCAGCAGGTTTGTGAGACTGCTGTCACTTTAAGAGCTGCAAGGAATATACTGTTACTGTCACACATGCGGTTTATTTCACTTAAAATACATCAGGCTGTGTTTACTAGGATACTCACCGGCATGTTTTATGTAATTTTGTGTGAATTTGTCTTTAAGAGCAAGAAGACGTGAAGGAGAGCTCAATTCAGCTTTCACACACTGTCTGAGAAGCAACTGATCTGGTTTGCTTCACACACAACTTCTCACACTAATGAATTGAGTTCTCTTTCGCATCTTCTTTCACTTCAATATTTAACTGAGCAAGGCTTAAAACCATGCAGCCCAGTCTGGGGAAGATGTTTACGCCGGGCCCAGACATCAGGAAGCTGTCGAGCATTAACCTGTTTATTGTAATATTTATTAACCAATCTACTTAAATCCTCTGTTTAAAGCTGGTATTCTTCTAGTGTGAGCCGATCACAAATGGTCCGTGCTAAGCACAGGTGTAAAGAGGGTTCAAAACACTTTGTGCCTTATTGTCCTGCATCAACATCAACTGATACAGTAAGTTACATTTCTGCATTTGTCAGAGGCTTTTATCCAAAGCGACTTACCGTACATTGCATTCAAGAAACACGTTGTGTTTTGACTGACGTTCTAATCAGTTCTTACCGTATACAGTCGTGAAGTGAGAAACCCTCCTGCTTGAAACCTTGACTTCGGTCACATTGCCTCATTTGTAAAAAAAAAAAAAAAAAAAAAAAAATTTTGAAAATATAGTAAATAAAGTTGTTATTATATTCTAAAATAATAGAAGTCAATGCAATGTCCCCCATTTAGATAAGTGAATGAAGTGGCTGTGTGTGTGTGTGTGTGTGTGTAAGAACAAGCTGTTTGCATGCGAGCATTTACACCTTTACCTTCTAATGTATTCTCACATTCACGCACACACACACACTTTTAAACTAACTCCGCAAGCTGTGGCTCATGGCCAGAGGGTAAAGGTGAAAGGTCAGATGGAAGAGTTGACCACATAAAAAAAAGCCATGCTACTGCAGAGTCAAAAGGTCACCTTCATAAAGGTCAAAGTTCATGTCATGCTTCAGCATGTGTCCTGAGCAGGTGTCCTAGCAACCGAACTGAAGTGTTTGCCGAGTAAACATGCATCCGGGTGCGCGCGCACACACACACACACACACACACTCACACTCACTTTGCGGGATCCCAGTGGGTCAAGATGTGGTGAAAATATGGAGCAGATTTTTAATGGACTTTTTCCCCCTTCCTGTTTTTCCATCTATGTGAGGTCAGAATAAATCTGAGTCTCTGATCTTTGCCACAGCAAAACAGGGATCCATGGGGACGCAGGCGCATATGTGCAGAACGCGTGCTCTTTTATTTGATCTGAGCAGTGTCATATATGGATGAACACACTTACAGAGGATTTATGCAGGATTGAACTGGTTTGTGCATTTACTAATGGCAATGTTATGTTCCCCACTGTTTCGCTAGTGTTGTTATTCAGGTTGCTAGCTATAAACATAGCCATACTCGCGTTGCATAATGATTCGACACATTTTTGAATGCAGTGATGTTTGAAATCATGCTAGAAGCATTTGTGTTTAACAGAGTTTGCTTGAGACATTAAAAGTGATCTTAATACCTCATTTCAAACTCATTTTAAGTCTAAACGTGACAACTAAGTTAAACGGTGTGAAAGAAACAAGTCCTTAAAACAAAGTCTTAAAGTCTTATTGAGGTTTTGCCCACATGTGCATGCATTTGTGTTTGCACATCTGGTTAAATAGGTGTGGAAACGCTTTGTGGGAAACGTGCGTGAGTTGTCGTCATGGTTTCTGCTGAAGTTTATTGCCGAGTCTGTTTATTTATCTCATATGCCACGTGAACTGGACGCTGAATGTGATCACGTTTGACTGTGGATACAAGCTATATGATTCCTCCTGCTGCTTATAGTTTGTGTTCATGCCTGTGTTACCAGCATTACTAAAAATATCCCTTAAACCCGTTCACCTCCTCCTGCACCCCTGCTGCGGATTGCTCCACCCTGTCATGAAATACATTCCAACGCGCTCCTGCAGAACCAAAAGGGGGATATTCCCAATGAGCCTGTGTAGCTCTGCAATATGCAAATGAGGAGAAAAGCACTATACTTGTCACGTGCACGGTGTGTGAGCCAAAGTTTTACTTTGCAACACACACATGAGTTGCATGCATGAGTTTGCGTGTGCAACCGTAGTGCATACTTGAGTTTGCATGCAAAACGTCTCCCAGAGTGCTTTGAGTCTCATAAGGTATATTCCATGCATGTGTGTTTATTCCGTATGGGAGTGTGTGTTTGGCCAGCTGTGTGGAGGTACATTCCTTAAGCTCCAGGCGGAGGGGGTTGGAAAACAGAACGGGCGAATTCCGATTCTCCCTCTGAACATGTCCAGAGCTAAACTGCAAACCCAACAAAACTCACGTGGCTCTGTTTTCCGTTTCATCTGCTCCCCGAATGAACAGAAGTTCGTTGACTTTGAGTTGAAACGTTGCAGATTTGCTTGTTCTGCAGATTCTTGATGCTCCTCATTGTTTTAATACTATTATCTTGGGATTTTTCATACGATGATGTCATAATGACATGATGCCAGCCCCGCCCCCTTTTTACTCCCACTAGTCTAAACAGGAAGCGCTTTGGCTCCTGTTTTTCTGGGTTACAAATAAACTCTGTTTATTATACTCTTTTCACTCTCTTTCTCTCTGTCTAACACAGATTGGGAAAATGTAATGTTTCTCAGTTAATCTAAATCAGTGTTTTTTCAACCTCTGTTTCCGCCATGGAAAATTATTCAATTTCACTTAATTGGTCTAAAAAACTAACTAATTAATCATAAAATACTTTTTTTCTTTGTGTTTATTTGATTGCCATTCAAGACACTTTCATTCAAGAATGACTGTATATTGTTAATATAGGTTAAAGAGTTTCATTTTTTAAACATTTGCTGTTGGTGATGTGCCATGTGATTTTGTTTTTCAATGAAAAAATGTACCTTGGCTCAAAAAAGGTTGAAAAACACTGATCTAAATAACTGAAGAGTTTAATTTGACTGTCTAATCATAGCCACCAGATGTTTATATACTACAAATCATAAATGGACAGCATTAGGTTTGGTAAGGTTTTTTGGTTATTATGACAGTAGTCTCAAGATGAAATTAAAACAGCAGTAATAATCAAATACTGTGTTGTCAAAGTTGATATTGTAACTTTGGTCCGACACTTAAAGTGCATGTGCCATTATATCATTAACATTTTACCAAAATCAATCTTAAATGAGTTCAACTGGAGCATTTCATATGTATGTGTTTTGTTCATCATTAACATGTGAGACAGTATGTTACAGGTTATAAAGTTTACTGTAGCGTTCAGTTTTTTCTGTAATTTAGCAAAATATCATGCTATAGAAGACGGCTATGACACGATGACAAATACCAGACAAAGACAATCTTCTTCGCGCCTCAAATGCATAAAACATTAGCCTTTATATATGTATAAACCACTTCTTTATTTAGCATTGCATTGCAAACAAGCAGAGACGTGCCAAACTGCGTGCAGCACTTCATTCACGATAGAGGAGTTATGAGGTTTGACTGACAGCTTGAGGATCCAATGGAGTTACGAGGTTTAGTCACAGGCTCTTTTTAATGCTTTTCATTGGTTAAATATTTGCATTACCCACAGATAGATGTAACGGTTGACAAGTAGTAATGCTTTATGGGAAAAATATGGAGATATGAGGTTTCCGTCCAACTTTTCAAACGATAGTTTAAATAGAGATTTGATCATACAAACCTTGTTTGGAGTTGGTCAGAATCATCAAAAGACTGCATGCTTATCATGATGTTAATTCACAAAACAGCGGTTTTACATCTTCAAACATCTTTTAAAGAAAGCGATATTTTAATCAAACATCAGTGAAGATGCTTTGTAGGTGATGTACGTGATCAGACACCCTCTTCTCGATAAAATACGATCACAAGTTGTCACAGGAGATGCGTGTTATAGACAGCAGTCTGTCTCAATTGACCGTTTGTGATTGGATCCACCTGACTTAGAGTCAGATGTAAACAGGGGTTTGTTTCACAGGGTGTAAAATACCTGTATTTCTGTAGTCATGTGCTTAAGTAAAGGGTGCACTGGAGTGTGTATGTTCATCAGAGCCAGCTGACTGTGGCAAACTAGCACATTGAATAGCACTTAACCTTCACCTCACATTCACAGTAGGAATGCATCCGTGTCACTCCGTGTCTGTGTGCCGTTCGCTGGCACACATTAATAGATTATTGATGCACTTTTGTGATGGTTGACAGTCAGAGGTGGAAATGGACCTATAATTTCATGCGGATGCCAGACAGACAACACAAATACTAATTTATATCCTCAGAGAAAACAATTTCTCATGGAGAAAATTAGACAAAAGCAAGAATGGATAAGAGAAAGTGATAATAGTTTTCTTCATAACACCCCCATATCTCTCTCTCTCTCTCTCTCTCTCTCTCTCTCTCTATCTGTCTCACCCTAGTCCTCATTTTGAACAGATGGGTCGAGGTATCAGTTTTTAATGAAAAAGGGAGTTGAGTCACGTGACTGTCTCTCACACACATACTGGCATTTCAAGTCTGTGGAATTCGCATACAGTCACCTAGTTTGGAATAAGATGGTTCAATTCTCTGCAAAGGAATTATTACTCTTATTGAATATTGAAATATTGATTGCATGTTATCTTTTGTCTTTCAGAGCACATAATGCTCAGATTCTATATGCAGATTTATTTAGTCTGACTTTACAACATCTGACTAGTATGATTTCAGTCAAACTAAAGTGTTTACATAACATTTTAAAAAGGGAAATGATCTCTTTAGTCTGACTTAAATCAATCTATCATTGTATGGAATCAAACTTTATATAAATCAAACTTTATATAAAAGTTTGGGGTTGGTAAGATTTTAAAAATGTTTCTAGTCTTTTGCTTAGCAAGGCTGCATTTATTTTTTATTAAAAATACAGTGAAAATAGTGAAATATTATAATTTAAAGTAAATGTTTTCTATTTTAGTAAAAACATTTTTTACAAATTATGCCTGTGAAGGCAAAGCTGAATCATTCTAATATGCTGATTTGATCATTATCAATGTTGAGGAAAGTTGGGCTGTTTAATATATTGGGGAAACCGTAATTATTTGTATACTTTGATAGAAAATGTATTTTTTGCTGTACAACAAAGGTTTACTGTTCAAATTGAAACATGGAAAATTGTTAACTTACGTTATAACGTTAAAGCTAACTTAACAAAATAAGGCAACCTGTCACATTCAACTTACACTTTGTTAAAACTAATAAGTTTAATAACTTAAACTTTCAACTTTGTCAACTTAACATTTGTTTATCTAATGAGCAACAGCTAGTCTTTTGAACTTCTTATCAAAGCAACTTAAAAAAAAACAGGTTGAGCCAACTTATCACATTCACATTCAACCTTTTGCTGATGCCCAATGTATTAAATCACACTTTCTTCCAAAATAATTTACATATAGCTTGAACAAAGATGATTTAAGTGAACTAAACAAGAACACTTTAAACATGTTGTTGAGCTTGTCCAAATGTTGTCGCAACTCCAAATTAAGTTGAGCCAACTTGAAAAAGGCAACCTATCACACTCAACTTAAGTTACCTCAACTAATTTACTCCAGTTAAAGTCAGCTTAAAAACTTTTTAACTTAAAAATCCTTGTCAAGGAACCTATAGAATAGTTGTCACACAGATGACCTTTGAGCTTCTGTGTGTATGTGATATGACGATAGTTAAATTTATCAAATGAAATGTGATATGCAGGTTACATGACTCTGCAGATGAAGTTTATGTATTCATGTCCTCATTGACAGCAGATGCTGAAAACACCAAGAGCAGCACACATGCTTCAGTATGTGTGTATTAGACTAAACTGAGCTGCACATTCACAGTCTTTTTGTGCTTTAATATTCACAAACACTAGTCCATATCTGTCAGTCTCGTCACCTTCCTCCTGTGTGAGCCTTCTGTGTTTCCGTCACTGTTACGACAGCCACTCCCCTTTGTTAGTAGTGTCAGGTGCTCCACATTTCCCTGTCTATTTAAACCCTCATGTTCTCCCTTGTCTTTGTCGATTGTTAACGTTACGTGTTCCATGTGTGTGGATTTCGCCTTTGGTTTCCTGGTTCTGAGTTTTGCACTGTTAAGTGCCGTTTTGTTTTCATTTCGTAATAAAGTGAGTTTCCGTTGGATCGTGTTTGCTCCTTGTCTTCTTCGCACACGTTCGCCTTGTGTAACAATATCATGATTAATTGTATTGACTTAATTTATGAATCCATAATTTGCTCAATTCCTTGTCATTCTGTGTTATAATTTAAAATCCATCTTCATGACTCTACTCAGGGATTCTGTTCCTGTTCTCCGAATCACAGAAATCATTGGGGCCTTAAGTGTATTAGTGGCTGCAATGTTGTTACTAATCAGCTCATAATGATTCTAATGAGTTAACAGTGTTCATATGAATTGATTGACAGTTTTCCTAAAGAAAGCTAACATCATTTAAAGTTATGTGAAAAGACAGAAATGGTGCATTAAGGGATGCATTGTTAGGAATGTGCTGATTGGTAATTGCACACAGCTGTAGCTCATTAGATGTTAATTGCCAATTAATCAGCAGCTCCTCGTTGTGTATTTTATATAAAGACGGGGAATGTGAAGTTGGAAATGTAGAAAAGAGGAAACGATTTGTGCGTGAGCAGAAGAGCGTGATTCTCACTTTCCTTTCCTCCTATCACAGTTTCCTTTCTCTCTGTAAACACTTGCTCTCTCCACTCCCTGCCTAAAAGAAGAAAAGAAAGTACAGGAGAAAGAAAGAGGTTTTTTTTGTTAGTGTTTGGTAGAAAGCTCAGGTTTTATCATAAAAATACAGTTTTTCTCTCTTTGTAAAAATCACTTCTCAAAGATCTTTGATACCAGAATCAGCCTTTATTCTTAAAACATAAAGCCGGAACTTCCTCTGCAGAGACAACTTGCAATCTTTACTCCGTTCAAAAATATATATATTCCTATACATCCTTTCCAAAATGATCACACACCCTATGGATGTTCTTAGGTAAGGGTTTTTACCATGTGACCAAAGTAAGCACACTGCTAGAGAGATAATATTGTTTAAATGTATAGCTTTATTATATTAAAATACATATTTTTTAAACAATAAAATCTTTTTCACCGTTTAGTTCAAGTTTCAGTCGCTTTATACGATATGATTGCTTTATATGACTTTTATACACATAGAAACATGATCAGTGGACATGAACAGAACCTCAACCAAACCTCCTTGAGACGTGAGAAAAACCTCATTGGTTCTCGCTGAAGCTCAAACGTGATGCGTAACACCAGAATGAACCTCATTGGTTCTTGCTGAAGGTCAAACGTGACGCGTAACACCAGAATGAACTTCATTGGTTCTTGCTGAAGGTCAAACGTGACGCGTAACTCCAGAATGAACCTCGTTGGTTCTCGCTGAAGCTCAAACGTATCGCGTAACACCAGAATGAACCTCATTGGTTCTCGCTGAAGCTCAAACGTATCGCGTAACACCAGAATGAACTTCATTGGTTCTTGCTGAAGCTCAAACGTGATGCGTAACACCAGAATGAACCTCATTGGTTCTCGCTGAAGCTCAAACGTATCGCGTAACATAAGAATTAACCTCATTAGTTTCATTTTTGGGTGAACCACCCCTTTAAGGGTTTACATGGCATTAAAAAAGATGATTTACTTGTAAAGAGGTAGTTAATGATAGTGCAGAGCAACTGACATGATGGCACACGATTAATTGTCATTTATGTAACAAGTTTTTTTCCCTTCATAACTGTACAAAGGACTTTGATAACACCAGCATTTCCTGACATACATTTACAGACATTCTCAGTTTTTGTCTATTGGCCGAGAGTCAAATATTTCACTTCTCGTTGGCACATGGCCACATTTACCCAGTAATAAATCAATACAAGAGAAATTATGTAACGCTTAGGCCATCAGCCCTGTGGACAATATAGTATGTGTGGCTTTATTTGGCTTCTGAATTATCTCCCTCCCTCCCTTCCTCTCTCAGGAAGATTTCTAGAATAACTTTAATCTTTATTGGATCATGGGAATGGAATTCATGAAAGAAAGCTAAAAATAGCTTGAAGCAGTATCAGTGTATCAGGAGACAGCTTTTTATGTGTGTGTGTGTTTCTACTTATTACTGAACAATGTAAGCATGACTTATTTGCACTAAGTCTGCAGTTTTTCCATCCAGCTCGCTTTTTTGGGTCTCACAGAGGAACGTTTTCGGCTACATGTGTGTATCCTCTGCTGTCCCCATTCTAGGGTGTGAATGTGAGTGTTTTAGGCTGATTTGAGGCGACAAAAGGAAAAAAGTTACAGCACAAAGACAGCTGTTTCTTTATTCTCTCTCCCACGCATTGAACACACACATTCACACACATTTCACTGGTGATGTATGTATCCAAACAAGATAAATAAATATAAATGCATAAATACCCCTTAGCTTTTTGTTTTTGGTTGGATTTAGTCATGCAAGCATAAAAATCCTGATCTATATTGGATATGTAGGTTCTTCAGTGATTGATTCTTTTATATCAAGAAAGTGTGATGGGTAATATAATACGGGTAATAAAACCCGACCCATTTGACCCAAGTCTGAGACTCGAACCGCACCTGCATTAACTTTAATTTTCTGATGTAACAAGCTATCAAACCAACTTTTTGCATTCTGAGTTGATGCATTTGGGTTCGATTCCCAGGGAAAGCAAGAACTGATTAGGATGTCAGTATGTTTCTTAAATGCAATGCAAGTGGCTTTGGATGAAACTATCTGCCAAATGCAGAAATGTAAATGTTAACAGGAAAAAAAGATGCTAATGTGCATCCGTCATGTAAACAATACAAAACTACATCATCCAACAGTCTTCCCATACAGGCTGTTTTGATAAAATGTATATAAATCACACCATACGCTATACAGGCGCTTAGAGGTCTCCATAAATTAAAAGAGCATACAGTAATGCCTTGAGATACGAGCATAATCAGTTTCAGGACAGAGTTCGTAACTGGAATTGCTCGTATCTAAAATCATTTTTTCCCATAAGAAATAACAGAGAAAAAAAATCTGTTCCAACCCTCTAAAAAACTCTCTTATGAGTGCTAATAACAATGGAAAAAGCATGTTTTTAATTGCTATAGAGACACACACACACACACACACATTTTTTTATAAGGATTCCTGTGATATAAAATAAAATGTAGTTTTAATTATGAGTTCTTACCTTCGAGACAGACGATACAGTAGCAGCTAATGCAGGTATGTGTGGAGGAGATTAATACTCATGAATCACTCGTCGCCCCCGGTAACCTCCCGCTGTAAAACCAAGGTGGCTCTAGTGGAGATCATATGCAATTACCCCATAAATGCATATAGCTCACCACAGGAAGACTCGCGGGAGATGCTTACGGAAGTCAACGAACATTTGAAGTGAACGAGTGAGGCGCGTGGGCTGCTGGAACACCTAGAGTCCGTGTCTGTAAGCTGCTCGTATCTCAAATATTTACTCGTATCTCAAAGCAAAAATAGTTAGACGGCTTGCTCGTATCTCGGAATACTCGTACGTCGGGACGCTCGTATCTCAAGGTATTTCTGTGCCAAATGTGAGTCTTTATAATATCGGAAATATTTTAGTGGATTCACTCTGCTTTTAAATGCGGTTAAACGCTGCAAATCACATGGTAAAAAGAAACCTTTGACGGTCTTCAGACTACAGAGCGTGAACACAAATAAGATCAGGAACGTCAAGTACCGTTTCTGCATTTGCTGTATGGTCTTTGATAGAAATGTTGAGTATGTTACGCACTTACTGGTAAGCTAGAATATTTTGTTCTAACAACATGCTTATAAGTGTTTAACTTTCTGAATGATGGGCATCTGCACAGATCTGTTTTACATTCTGGAGCTGATTTATGATGCACAGATGATCACAGAAACATTGGAAGGGAATGAGAGAATGAAATATAGTAAATGGATCCCTTCCGCTCTCTGATCCCTTCTATCTGACACACAGGGAGGGAGGGAAGGAGGGAGGGAGGGAGGGAGGGTGAGAACGAGGCTAAGAGAGAGAGAGAGGTGACAGGGGACGGGGGGAGGGGCTGTTTAGAGCGAGGGATGTGGAAAAAACGAAGAGAGGCAGGCTGGCCTATAGCGGGGGTTGGGCTTAAGCACTGTGTGTGTGTGTGTGTGTGTGTGTGTATGTGTGTGAGAGACCAGCTCCTTTCCTCTCTTTGTTTGACTACTGAGTGGAAAAAAGCAGAGAGAAAGAGTGTGTGTGAGTGTGAGAGAGAGAGGATAAGGATTGAGGGAGGAAAGCAGAGAGAAGGAGAACGAGAGAGACACACTCTTTTTTTTCTTTGGCCTAAAAAAGAAGGAATTCTGTTTTGTTTGGAGCTGGAATTCTGCATCCTCGTGACTGTCAGCTTTTGCATGGTGTGTTTTTGTTTGCAAGCCCTGCTGCCGGTGTGTGTGTGTATGTGTATGTGTGTGAATGCATGTGTGTGAGTGTGAGTGTGTGTGAATGCATGTGTGTGTGTGTGTGAGGGGGGCAGGTAGTCAAGCCTGCAGCTGGTTAAAGGGAAAATAAGAGCTGAGATTTTACAGAGCAGACCGAACGAGCAGCTCTCAGTGTGGATTTACCTCAGAGACACAGGGAATAACGTTGGGAAACACGGTAAGACACGCAGCTCCCTCTATTCACCGCTGGCCGCTCTCTTTCTTTGTGCTTCCAGCAGGGCATTTAAACCGAACTCGTGAAAGTGTCCGGGCTGCGTTTGGACAGCTCAGCAGAATAAAAACACACGCTAGGCGGAGAGCGAGAGAAAGTTGCACGGCTTTTTCCAGTCGGAATGCTGCACAAAGGAAGCTTGTTGTGTGTATTCCGTCCGGCTCGCTCTGTTTATGTTCTGACTGTCACACACACACTCTCTAAAACCTGTTCTGCTTCCAGTTTCTCCTGCCCTCACATCCATATGGAGAAGCAGGATGTATAGCTGATTGTTCCTGACCAGATTTCTGTTCTGTTAGTGCCTCTTTGTTGAGTTTGTGTGATTGTTTTGCAGGTGTGTGTGTGTTGTGGTCATAGGAAGTGGTGGTTGCTTATGGATTATGTGTTAGTTGAGAACTAGAGTAAAACCCCGGCGGCGTGAGTGTGTGAACCTCCGCTTCCTCCTGGCTGTGTGTCCGTCTCACACAACCCACATCCATTACCGGCATCCTGGAGTGCTTCGATCAATCAAGAGTCATTGTGTGTGTGTGTGTGTGTGTGTTGCTGGGTGTGTATCTGTTGGCTCCACCCCTAATTAAAGCTCTCCACTAAGATAAAGAAACACAAAACACTGACGGAAGAGCACACTTCATCATTGTCATCAGGAGATCTGTAAAACAATCTCACGTCTTCATCTGTCAGTATTCGGTTTCTCCATTCCTCACCGGAAGAACATCCTCTCTCTCTCTTTCTCTCTCTCTGTGTTTCTCTCTTTCTCTCTCACTCTCTCTCTATGTCTCTCTCTCACCTGTCTGTCTGTGTCTGTCTCACTCTCTCTGTCTCTCATTCCCTCTATCTTCTTCGTCACCCCATGTAAGAGTAAATTGCGTCGCCGGTGCCTGTTTTCATCAGCGTGTGTGTGTGTGTGTGTGTGTGTCGACCCTCAGGCCGCTTTTGCTTTTAGCCTACATTCATGTTTGAGTCCCACTAGCTGTTGTTTACGCCGAGCACAGTCCAACTCTGTTAGTGGTGTGAGGACTGTTATTACCCATAATGCCACGGTGATTAGCAGCATGCTAATCTATTCATTAGCTGCTAATCTGATTGCCAGCGCTGGTAATGACTGGGCTGTTTGTGTATTTCTGAAGAAGTTCTGAACAGTCGTTTATGTCAAAATACTGTTGATTCCCTTGATTGTTTTACTATTTAGAGAGGTATAAAAACAAATTGCTAATTGTATTTTTTCGCTATTGTTTTTGATAGCCGGATCAAAGATATTGGAGTTTAGCCAATTTAACTGAGACTTCCCAACCTGACCAGTTGAAGGTCCAGTTCAACTCTAAAGCCAGACTGGGAGACCATCGAATCATCTTAGACTGGTTTAGGTAGTTTTTTCCCAGATTTATGTCCTGGTCATGTTGGCTTTGGCTCGGTCTCTATTATAAGCTCTCTCTTTATCACTCCCTGTGATGGGCGTTTGTTCTTCTGCAGATGTGGTGAGGGTGTGTGTGTGTGTCCCCTGAACCCCACCCCCCAGGACAGGCCTGGCTGAACGGGAGATTGTGCATTCATTGGAATGGAGAGAGAGAGAAGGGAGGTAGGAATGATTGAGTGGGCTGCCTGGAGAAGAAAAGGAGTCGGGGAGAGAGAGAGAGAGAGAGGGAGAGAGAGAGAGAGAGGGAGAGAGGGAGGGAGGGAGGGAGGGAGGGAGAGAGGGATGGGGGAGGGGAAATGTTGCTTGGCTGGTGTTTGGCTCTGTGGTTGAAGGAGGAGAGGGGGAGGAGGTAAAGGTATAGACACCCAGCTAGTTAGTTTGAGAAAAAGAGATGCACAAACATTCATGGGACGGGGAAATGTGCAGATTTCTGGAGATCGAGTCATGTGTGCTTCAGTTACTGGGAAAACGCAAACAGGACAGGAACTATTGCACTGGGAAAAACTTATGAACACTGACATGCATATTTCTGTCTGTCTGTCTCTAACTATCTATTTATCTATCTATCCGTCTGTCTATCTGTCTCTATCTGTCTGTCTGTCTATCTGTCTCCATCTATCTGTCTGTCTGTCTCTATCTATCTATCCATCTGTCTGTCTATTTGTCTCTATCCATCTGTCTGTCTCTATCCATCTGTCTGTCTGTCTCTATCCATCTGTCTGTCTCTGTCTATCTATCCATCTGTCTGTCTCTATCTATCCATCTGTCTGTCTTGTCTGTCTGTCTCTATCTTTCTATCCATCTGTCTGTCTGTCTCTATCTTTCTATCCATCTGTCTGTCTGTCTCTATCTATCTATCTATCTATCCATCTGTCTGTCTGTCTCTATCTATCCGTCTGTCTGTCTGTCTCTATCTATCTATCCATCTGTCTGTCTGTCTCTCTGTCTCTATCCATCTGTCTGTCTCTATCTATCTATCCATCTGTCTGTCTCTATCTATCCATCTGTCTGTCTTGTCTGTCTGTCTCTATCTTTCTATCCATTTGTCTGTCTGTCTGTCTCTATCTATCTATCCATCTGTCTGTCTGTCTCTATCTATCCATCTGTCTGTCTGTCTGTCTCTATCTATCTATCTATCCATCTGTCTGTCTGTCTCTATCCGTCTGTCTGTCTGTCTCTATCTATCCGTCTGTCTGTCTGTCTCTATCTATCTATCCATCTGTCTGTCTGTCTCTATCTATCTATCCATCTGTCTGTCTGTCTCTATCTATATATCTATCCATCTGTCTGTCTCTATCTATCTATCTGTCTGTCTCTATCTATCCATCTGTCTGTCTCTATCTATCCATCTGTCTGTCTGTCTCTATCTATCCATCTGTCTGTCTGTCTCTATCTATCTATCTATCTATCTATCCATCTGTCTGTCTGTCTGTCTCTATCTATATATCTATCCATCTGTCTGTCTCTATCTATCTATCCATCTGTCTGTCTGTCTGTCTGTCTGTCTGTCTCTATCTATCGATCTATCTCTCTGTCTGTCTCTCTCTCTCTCTCTCTCTCTGTCTGTAGTTCTTGCTCTAGAACAGGGGTCTCCAAACTACGGCCCTCTCATGCGGCCCGCGGAGACCTTTTTGTCTACGAAAAAAAATCCATAATTTTACGTGTATCCTGCCAAGATCAGCCGCCGCTTACGTGGACGTTATGTTTTTACCGAATTAAAACAGAGGCGCGCAAAAGCGCGTTCCCTTTCGAGAGCGGGAACTCCTCCCCTTCAGGTAATCTCTGAAACCTTATAGGATAACGGCAGTTGACAACTGGCCAATCGTAGCGCGATGCGGATCTGACAGACAGACAGTATAAGCAGCATAAGCACGACGCGTCAGAATATTTCCTTCACGCTTCTCTAAACGGAATATGGAAAAATAACCGAGGTTACGATAGTAAACGGAGACGTTTTCCAACCGATCACTACATTGCAAAACATTATTCGCTGCTTAATTGTTCTTGGTCACCGTCAATGAGATGATATACCATTTTATCTTGCATATAATCAGCAGATGCATGTCTTTTGCACCTCATATGCCCCACGGGTGTGATATTTAAAATGAATAAAAATGTTACCGGTACGTATAAACATATAAAATGTGTGATTTAGCCCACAGGACTGGTGTTTTTTTTTCTCCCGTTTTTGCGTAAGGAAGACATTCCTAATGTCAAAACTTTTGCATCAATGTGTGAACAAACATTTTCAAGAATAAAATACATGAAGAACAATTTGAGAACAAACTTGTCCGATGATAATCTCAGGTCACTGTTGATGTTAGGGACATCAAATCTAAAGCCAGAAATGTCTGCTATTTTGGCATCCAGGAAACAATTTCACCATTCCCACTAATACAGGTGTCCATGTGTAGTGTATCAATGTGTTATTAAGTAATAACTGAATAAAATAATATTAAATAAATAATCAAAAACAACATCATGTTTTGATTATTTTTTATTTGGACCTCGAGTGTGCAGTCGGCCCCCGAACTGCTGTTTGACAGTTAATGCGGCCCTCGGGCTGAAAAGTTTGGAGACCCCTGCTCTAGAATATAATCAAGTCTAAAATGTGACACTACTGTTGTGTGTTTTTAGTAACAGTTCAGCATTGAACTTGTTTTCTGCTTCTGTGAATCATGTTAGGATGGATCTGCTGACAGTTCAAGTGGTTTCTTGATGAGATCATTTTTGATTCTGTTTTGTTTGGTAAATTTAGTTGAAATCACAGAGATGGGAGGATAGATGTGAACATTGTTTCTGTCTCCCCTCTGTCTCTGTTTTCTCAGAGTCAAGCATTTTTTCTCTCTCTCACACACACATACTCTCTCATAAATTCCTTATTATCGTTAGCGTGCAACTCGATCACTCCAAACACACACCTGTGTTTCTACGCCTCCTTTGTCTCGCTCGAGTCCCCTGGGAATGAGGTGGTACTGACATGCACATGCACACACTCTCTTGAGTAAACAACCAAAGATGTTTTTCCTGGAGTATTGACTTTATTTATATTTATCATATTCTTTGGTCTCTAGCATCGATGCTACAAAAAATGTGAATTTATTCTACATTAATATTCAGTGCATATGGAGTGTTTGTAAGGGAAGTAACACAAAAACCACACGTAAACACATACAAATTGAGTGACACAAAGTTCAACCCATGTTCTCGAAATCAGAATACACTGCATTGTAAATCATTTACATTTCTGCCTTTATCAGACGCTTTTATCCAAAGCGACTTGCATTGCATTCAAGAAACACATTGACATTCTAATCAGTTCTTGCTTTCCCTGGGAATTGAACCCATGACCTTGATGTTGCAAGCGCTGCTCTCTACTGTTTGAGCTACAGGAAAGCATCTCAATCAAAGAATACTTACCTCATACTTCCACAATCACAAATGTTTAATGTTTAATATGCATGAGAAGGATTTTGGTGCAGTTATTTTTTAGGACTAGCTGGTGAGAATTGTAACTGGGAACTTTTCATCACAGTGTTACTGTAAAAACATATTGAAGTATCGTCAAGTGAAAAAATATTTTAGTTTTTAAGTCCTGTCAGTTTAAACATTCAAGCGACTTTAAATCATGCAAGAGAAAGAAGACGTAACTGATTAATTCTGCCCATCGAATTCTGCTCTCTTTCCCGTCTTTTTGTGCTTGAACGAACACATACGCTCAAAAAAGTAAGGTTGACTATCCTAATAAACACAGTCTATTATGTCCTAAAATAAGCAGTTGAGAAAATCATGCGGCATCAGCATTATATTGGATCCATGCATTTGGTCTTAAAGTGACAGGAGGCTAATAAACTTGTGTTATTAATGTTAATCAAACAACAAAATACAAACAGAACGTCACATTTGTAGCTTTAACAACGATTTATTTAATTTTATTTTTACAGAGAGTGTTATTTTACGCTTGATTATTCAATTTCTTTACCTGAATACTTTTAGACTTACCTAAAAAATCGTAGGCTAAATTACTGATTATTTCATTTGTATCTGTTCTATTGTATTTCTTTTCTATGCAGATGCACTCCCCTACATAATCATCCAATCATTCTAAAATTATTAATTATTTCCAAATAGAGCTATTCGAGTCATCTTGTGAAATTATTTTCATATCGCAGAAAAACGAATTATCGCAATGTCAGTTTTTTCCAATATCGTGCAGCCCTTTTTTGAAACCAATGTATATCAAATACCCCAAAATGTAGCTCTCTGCAAAGTGCATTGTGGGGCATGACCCTTCTGTGACCCCTGGGAGTGATCGATGAGCGTTTCGCATTACATAAATGGAGTCATGTGACCGAGCGATAGAGTTACACCATCAATGGGTGAATGGCACCCGGCCAATCGATGGCACAGATCATAGCGATATGGAGAGAGAGAAAGGTCATCTAAGGGTCAAAAGTGTGTATTTGAGCTTGCTTTCTTCATTGTTCCGTCATCGTACGTTTTTACTCCCTGTTCTCCGTTGTGTTAATACCATTAAGCGTGCGCCGTCCTTCTAACCCAGTTCTCCAGTGAGCTTTGACCTCTTGTGTAAGGCGTGTATGTGTGTGAGAGAGAGATTTTAGCTGTACTCTGACCTGTTATATAAGGTTTGTATGTGAAGGTGTGAGTGTGTGTTTGTGTTCATGTTGTGTAAGGTGTGCGATAAGAACTGGAGCCGTTCAGGCTGCACAACGGCGAGATTCTCTGCAGGTCTGTACGAGATTTAATGCCTTTCTCTGGACTGTGATTTGTATGTTTGTGTGTTTGCTCTGCCTCTCCTTCATTTCACACTCCAGCAACCTGATCCATTTCCTCTAGATGAGGGAGCCTGTATAGACGACCCCCATGTGTGTCTTGTTGCAGTCAAAGCCATTGTTGATGTTGTAATTGATTTCTCACTGCTCTTGTTTCTGTAGTGTGAGGCGTCTGGAGTGCTTATTCAGCTGGCTTAAAGGCTGTGTGTGTGTGTTTTATGAATGAGTATTGGTTTCTGTAGATGAAGTTGAATTTGTTTTCCTGTCACATGCTAAATTGGCCATTTGTATATATCTCTTGCCCTTAGTTTCCATTCACCTGCATGAAACGTTTTAGCCTAGAAGCGTTGCACTCCAACTCAGACGTAAGCGTTTAACACTTTTCCAACATGCGGCCTCATTTAAGATTTTGCTCTGTGCTCAGATACCTGCGTAGTTTGTTCCAGACCTAAACACTGTGGCTCTTTTAAAGGGGTCCTCTTATGCTTTTTCACATTTTCAGCTTTAGTTAGTCTGTACTGCTGCTGTTTAAGCATAAAAAAGATCTGCAAGGTTGCAAAGCTCAAAGTCCACTCCAAAGGATGATGTGTTATTTAACAGAATCCACTTTCCAAGAACTACAACGACTTGTTTGAATGGCTTGTTTGGACTACAACGCGATGAAGTCATAATGTTATCCATTTAAATAATCCCCGGCTGGGAAAAAGCCAAGCTGAGCTGTGCTAAGGAAGACCGTGTTGACGCTGTCAGAGAGACGCTGTTTCTTCCACCCGTTTTCCAGAATTAATTCAACCTTTTTTAAGCCTGCCAGACTTAGATTAGTGTTTTCAATCAATTTGAACCATTCTCGAACATCATAACCCCAGCATTTATCTGTGTGCTGCACATTTTACGAAGAACAGCTTCCTGAACCTAAGAGAGTACAATGCAGCTACGCACAAAAGCTTCTCCTGAAATGGAGCTGTTCCCACTTTGTCGGGACAATCTGTTATTTGTGGATCACAACTTGTAAGTATGTCTTATTATTTGTAGTTCAGTTCAGTTAAGTTTATTTATAAAGCACATTTAAAAATGGCTAAAGGCCAACCAAAGTGCTGTACAACAGGTTACAAAGTTGTGCTTTCTTTTAACAGTTCCAATTATACGTTTTATGTTGTTGCTATGATGTAAGCAAAAGGTAAAGCTGTTTGTCTCCGCTCGCTTGCTCGCCAACATTAGCGTTGATATAGTGTTTACTGTAGTTTTTGTAAGCTCTCACTTTTGTAAGACGGTTCTCCTGTGCTGCATCCTAAATCAAATACTTCTCTACTATATAGTATATGAAAAGAGTAATACAGTAATACCTTGAGATACGAGTAACTCAAGTTACTCGTATATCAAATCATTTTCCCCATAAGAAATAACAGGGAAAAAAATGTGTCCATTCCGGCCTCTAAAAAACGTATTAATGCTAATAACAATGGAAAAAACATGTGTGAGGAGGAGGGAGGGATAACGTATATCATGCAAACACAATCCGGAAGACTCGTACGGAAGTCGACTATGGCGGAAAATCCATGCAAAAAAGAAACGAGCACAAACTGATGTTTGCCCGCACTTAAATTACATCCGCGAGCGGATAACAGGTCTACACGTGAAACAACGGGAGCCTGTGAGCTCTTTTTAAATCCTTAAACTTCTTATTTATAATTCTGACATACGCTTTTCTGAGCGCAAATCGCATGCACACTACAAGAATCTCACACGGCGCGAGTACCGAACTAATTTCTCTTTTGCATCTTATTGTGTCAAATGCACATAAACACAGTCGGTTATGACTTATGTGAATGTAAACAGGCAATATTAGATCCGTGCATTCGGTCTTAAAGTGACAGCAGCCTAATATTCCTGCTGCTGTATGTAATTAATGTTAATCAAACAACGGAAGACAAAGAAAAATCTTTTATTTGTACATTTATTCAATTTCTTACTTGAATGCTATAATACGTTGGCCTAAACGGTCTGTCATTAATTTTTCATTTGTTACCTTGTAAGGGTCCAAATTACTTTGAGCGTGACAAAAAACAATGAAGCAACTGGATCAATAACATATATTTGCACATAATTAATATAATATAATATAATAACATATGATTTTTATTCCATGCTAACTTGAAACTGATTGCTGCTTCCAAGACTATCTACTTTTCCCACTATTTTGATAATAGGTAAATAACGCAGCACTGGCCTGAAACACTCTCACTTTAGCCATCGGTCTTATTGTTGAGCCTGAATAAGTGCCTGAATGCATCCCATGATTTGGGATTTTTATGGCATAAGCTGATGTATCCAACATATAAACCTAAACTCTCTTTTCTCTTTCTCCATATTATTCATGATGTCAGCTCACAACTAAGTGCTTCTAAGTGTCTCTATAAACAGATTAGTATTGTTGTGGTCTTGAAACAAAGAATCACGTTACAACTCTGAATCATTCTGTGTGTGTGTGTGTGTGTGTGTGATTTGTTACCACCTTCAGTGCGGCAGGTGCGAGATACAAGGAGTGTGTAGAGCTGATCCCATTTGTTTTTAGCTGCAGTATCACAGGCAAATGTGGACGTTGCTTTCAATTAATGTTTATGTGGAGCCATTTGCTTGCAGCTATAGTGGCGTCCCCTGCTGTGTGTGTATGTAAGTGTGTGTGTGTGTGTGAGCGTTGGTGTGCTCTGGTTAAGAATAAATAGAACAGCAGTGTGATTTCACACCCCTCCTCCTCCTCTTCTCTCCTCCCCTCTCTCTCTCTCTCTCTCTCTCTCTTCAGCATCAGTGTGTGTATCTGTGTCATGTCACAGGGTTCTGTCGTCCCAGAGTAACCCACCTCCCCCTCCCTCACACTAAACGCTTTTTCTCTCGCTCGCTCTCTATGCATCCTCATCACTCCTTATATATTTCCACTTCATATATACACACACCTCTTTGATATGTCCACACCTGTCAGATGTACATTTGTAAAATATATTTAGTTTTTCTTTTATTGTGTTTGTCATCAGCACTGATCACACGCATGCAAACACATGCATCACATATTTCTGTGTACATGTACATGTGTGGAAGACAAGAGGGAGGACAAAGGCTTTTGTATGGTAATATGAGTGTGTGTGTGTGTGTGTGTGCGCCTCAGGCTCCTCCCCCAGGGAGATACAGACAGGTGTGGAACAGATTGAGTTCTGCTTCATCAATGCTGTACACACACACACACACACACACACACACAAATACACCTGCACGCTCACAAACAGTAATACACACCAACACAGAGCATGCAAGCCAATTAATGTGCACATACATAGATAAATAAAAAAACATAATGCTGCATTATGTTGTACTTTGTATAATATTTGCAATTCTAAACATTTAGTTTCAATCCAAAAAAAAGAGGATTCCAAGAGTGCTGATGTTTACAACTTTTTATTGCTATTGACTCTACTTTGGACATTGTTCGTTTTTAACTGGTGTCTAACCCTGTCTAGAGATTTCATTATACGGGAAGAGCCTAAAATATCCCATGATTAAAGATTCATGTTCTGCAGTAAAGATTGTCAACTGACCCAATCATGTAATGTGTGCTCTCACATTAAACACGGTTTCTTCATTTTCTGAAACAAAACATCAAAACGAAACTCCCAGAATCCCCTTCAACATCCTCACACCTCACTTCATTTATTTTTTTCACTTTGATTTCTCTTCCTCTTTTGCAGACATTATCACATACTTCATCGTGCTTTAAATTTGTGGCATGTTTTCGATTTGTTAGCTGTGTTTTTGACTTTGGGCATCTCCAAGCGTTTTTACGAACACAAATAAGTATAATTTGAGTACATGCTGCTATATGAATTGTTCCCTAAGTACAAGTTTGAGTATGTGTGTGCGTTGATGCTTGTCGGTTAGTTTTTCTGTGCTTTTCTGTGTGTGTGTGTGTGTGTGTGTGTGTGGTCTTGCGGTGGTTCAAAGACACCATGTGTGGATCATATGTGAGTTTGAGTGATTAAGTAGGTTTTGTGTTAATGGTAATGTTATAAACAGATGGACTGATGAATGCAACACACCTCCAATACCACACACTCACACACACATACAGAATATGAGCACAGTCTTAAACCGATTGTGTAAATTGTTGTTTTGTATACATAACATTATTCATTTAACATATTTTCCTGCATATAACCCGCAGGGTATACCAGATTTTACAAACCCCGCGGGGAGGGGTCGGATTATATGAGGGTGCGTGCTATATAACAAATTTTTTACACTTAATAATATTTCAATATATTTGTTACGTCCCTAAGGACGTAAGGTTTTTTTGCAGTATTTTCTTTCTGTTTTTCTTTCTTGCGAGGGTTGTTGTCTCTGGCGCTTGTACTCTCACTCTGACAGCTGGAGCTGATAGGCTGTCAGACCTGTCAATCATGCAGGAAGACGTGATTGGCTGTGCTGCATGAGGGCGGGCTCTTCTCATTTCATCCGATGATCAACACCTGTAGAATCGCTTCTTAAGGGACGAGCTGCTGCACAGCGGGAGACACTGCTTTTTCTTTTTGTTCTGATTCTGACTTGTGTTTGTTTTCTTATTGTGTGTCTTATTGTGTTGTTTTCTTATTTGCGCACAAGCACTGTGTACCGAGCTGAACAGTTGGATAATTGGATAATTGACGTCATGCGAGCAACATTCGAAATTCAAAATGTGAACTTACACAAAAAAAGTTCATCAATCTATGGGTGCGGGTTATATAAAGGTGCGGGTTATGTCGACCATTTTTTGCAGAAACCCCGCGGGCTATATGGGGGTGTGGATTATCTGCGTCTGCGGGTTATATGCCGGAAAATACGGTAATCATATTCACCAAGAATCAAAATGAGATCAACACGGTGTATACACACGGTTCATGAAAACCCATGCCATACTCCAACACATTTGCTGACGATAATGTACTAAATTACCAACCTGTAGTAAACATTAAATGAGAACGCATCCAGAACGGTGTTGGCTGCGTCCGAAATTGCATACTCTCTTTGATAGGTACTTAATGTTAAATAAGTACTTACCTTCAACCGCTAAAAAAGTACATTCTGTGTAGTCTGAATGTGTGTAGTTTCAACTTAATTACATCTTACTACATCTGCCATGTTGTCATAATCATGTGACCTACCCACTTCAGTTACATCACTTCACGGTCATTCATAAATCCTCTCCCGTGGCCTAATGGGATAGTAAAATGTCCATCATATTCACACTTCAGAATCCAGCCGGAAGTAGTAGGTCACACGGGTACTTTCTACTTTTGGATATTCTACACTCGCCTACTATATATTTTTGCGCGGCATATGCATCAGAGGTTCAGCCAACATGATGTCTGAGGCTGAGACTAAAACCTGCATGACTTTCATTCTGTAAATTTTGATCATTTATTTTTTTGTCCATTCAATGAAAGTGGGTGTCCTTTTCTAAAGTCATACAGGTTTAGAACAACATGAGGTAACGTCTTTACCTCTTTGAGACATGGTAAAACAGCTTTTACAGGTTACAAATGCATGCACAGCCCAAATGATGTTTTTGACATAGTAGAAAAGCTAGTCACCGTTAAACACTGAAGACTATATTTGCTGCGTTTGGTGTGGTGTGTAATGATAGTCTGCACTGTCTGTCTGTGCTAGTCGTCTGCACTGGCCAGGCTCTTTAAGTCAGTAAAGAAAAGTCTTGTTCACTTCAGATCTGTTTAACCGTGAGATTGATTTACACACATAGATGATTCCTCAGAGTTTATTTCTTTGAGTTTGAAATGGAGAAGGTGCAGTAACATGTGTGAGCCTGTTTGTTAATCACCTCAGCATGTTTTTACCTGACTGGTTGATGTTCATGTTGCCGGCTCTGCCTGTGTGTGTGTGTGCAATAAAGACAGTTTTGTCTAGTCTGGCTGTCTGCGGATGTAGATGGAAAGTCGTTTATAGAACTTTGTAAGGGAAAAACAGAAAATGGCTGTTTTGTTGTGGGTTGGTGTCTGTTTCTCTTACTCAAGCTACTGTTATGTGGTCAGCTGCGTGTGTGTGGCTGAAAGAGACCAGCAGAAATGCACCACACCCTCATGAATGACTGACAGATGTTCAAAGACGTTTGAAATATTCATGAGAGAGTTCACATGTGCCTTTAAGAGAGTCTGCGTTTAGCGCTAGGGATCCCTAGCTTTGTTGGTTACTGTTTAGACAATAGCGTGTGTGTGGGTACAGGTTTGCATGTGGGTATTTTTCACCAAACCATGCTTAGCTGAATCTGACCTTTTCATACGATATGTGGCAAAAGTTCACTAAACCAAATCTTCATCGCGGTTTCTGTACCCACCCCTGCACTCCCACGCACACGTCTGATCATAATCACAACCACACGGCTGCACGCAGACCAGTGGGCCGCGACCTGATAGACCAAAACAAATAAAATGGATCTGCAGAGGTAAGCAGGATCATTATTTGCTCTGGTAATCACTGTCTCTGTAAGACTTTCCGTAACTTTCTGGTTCAGCAGGACAGTAGCAATGGAAAGGTTGTGGGTTTGAATCCCAGGGAATGTAGATACTGAAAAAATTATGCTTTGAATAGCGTTAAAGGATCTCCTGAATGATGTGATGGTGACAGTGTGCAGCAGTTTCTATATGTAGGGTTGCTTGCTTTGCTTAGGCAGTTACATTTACAATTGTTTATGCTGTGGTTAGACAAAGTCATGTTTATTGTCATTTAAAGTGGAAGAATATTAAATGTGGTTCCTTTTGGAAACAACAGTGCAGACATAAAGTTCAGCAAGTACAGACAACAAGTACAGGTAAATACAGATGCAATCAAACCCTTATGTAATTATATATATATATATATATATATATATATATATCAAACCCTTATGTATTTATATATATATATATATATATATATATATCTTATATTTTGCAACGCAACATCCAGAACAATGCTGTGTGCACTCGATGTATGTTTGTCGCCTACATACGACCTGCTGAAAACTCTTGACGTGCTTATAAAATGTGTAAAGGAGTCAAAACAGTGGCAGGAATCCCTCCGTCACACACTCAAACTAAGATTTGCTGTGAGGAAACGCAGTTCTGATGCCTGTACCGAACTGTGATGGGCAACATCACGACTAAGAGTGGGTTTGGTGCATCTTGATTGGTTTACGCCAGCGTTCGGATGGGTTTGGTGCATCTTGATTGGTTTACGCCAGGGTTCGGATGGGTTTGGTGCATCTTGATTGGTTTACGCCAGCGTTCGGATGCGTTTGGTGCATCTTGATTGGTTTACACCAGCGTTCGGATGCGTTTGGTGCATCTTGATTGGTTTACACCAGCGTTCGGATGGGTTTGGTGCATCTTGATGGGTTTTACGCCAGCGTTCGGATGGGTTTGGTGCATCTTGATTGGTTTACGCAGCGTTCGGATGCGTTTGGTGCATCTTGATGGGTTTTACGCCAGCGTTCGGATGGGTTTGGTGCATCTTGATTGGTTTACGCAGCGTTCGGATGCGTTTGGTGCATCTTGATGGGTTTTACGCCAGCGTTTGGATGGGTTTGGTGCATCTTGATTGGTTTACGCCAGCGTTCGGATGGGTTTGGTGCATCTTGATTGGTTTACACCAGCGTTCGGATGGGTTTGGTGCATCTTGATGGGTTTTACGCCAGCGTTCGGATGGGTTTGGTGCATCTTGATGGGTTTTACGCCAGCGTTCGGATGGGTTTGGTGCATCTTGATTGGTTTACGCAGCGTTCGGATGCGTTTGGTGCATCTTGATGGGTTTTACGCCAGCGTTCGGATGGGTTTGGTGCATCTTGATGGGTTTTACGCCAGCGTTCGGATGGGTTTGGTGCATCTTGATTGGTTTACGCAGCGTTCGGATGCGTTTGGTGCATCTTGATGGGTTTTACGCCAGCGTTCGGATGGGTTTGGTGCATCTTGATTGGTTTACGCCAGCGTTCGGATGGGTTTGGTGCATCTTGATGGGTTTTACGCCAGCGTTCGGATGGGTTTGGTGCATCTTGATTGGTTTACGCCAGCGTTCGGATGGGTTTGGTGCATCTTGATTGGTTTACACCAGCGTTCGGATGGGTTTGGTGCATCTTGATTGGTTTACGCCAGCGTTCGGATGGGTTTGGTGCATCTTGATTGGTTTACGCCAGCGTTCGGATGGGTTTGGTGCATCTTGATTGGTTTACGCCAGCGTTCGGATGGGTTTGGTGCATCTTGATTGGTTTATGCCAGCGTTCGGATGGGTTTGGTGCATCTTGATGGGTTTTACGCCAGCGTTCGGATGGGTTTGGTGCATCTTGATGGGTTTTACGGCAGCGTTCGGATGGGTTTGGTGCATCTTGATTGGTTTACACCAGCGTTCGGATGGGTTTGGTGCATCTTGATTGGTTTACGCAGCGTTCGGATGCGTTTGGTGCATCTTGATGGGTTTTACGCCAGCGTTCGGATGGGTTTGGTGCATCTTGATTGTTTTACGCCAGCGTTCGGATGGGTTTGGTGCATCTTGATTGGTTTACGCCAGCGTTCGGATGGGTTTGGTGCATCTTGATTGGTTTACACCAGCGTTCGGATGGGTTTGGTGCATCTTGATTGGTTTACGCCAGCGTTCGGATGGGTTTGGTGCATCTTGATTGGTTTACACCAGCGTTCGGATGGGTTTGGTGCATCTTGATGGGTTTTACGCCAGCGTTCGGATGGGTTTGGTGCATCTTGATTGGTTTACACCAGCGTTCGGATGGGTTTGGTGCATCTTGATTGGTTTACGCCAGCGTTCGGATGGGTTTGGTGCATCTTGATTGGTTTACGCAGCGTTCGGATGGGTTTGGTGCATCTTGATGGGTTTTACGCCAGCGTTCGGATGGGTTTGGTGCATCTTGATTGGTTTACGCAGCGTTCGGATGCGTTTGGTGCATCTTGATGGGTTTTACGCCAGCGTTCGGATGGGTTTGGTGCATCTTGATTGGTTTACGCCAGCGTTCGGATGCGTTTGGTGCATCTTGATGGGTTTTACGCCAGCGTTCGGATGGGTTTGGTGCATCTTGATGGGTTTTACGCCAGCGTTCGGATGGGTTTGGTGCATCTTGATTGGTTTACGCAGCGTTCGGATGCGTTTGGTGCATCTTGATGGGTTTTACGCCAGCGTTTGGATGGGTTTGGTGCATCTTGATTGGTTTACGCCAGCGTTCGGATGGGTTTGGTGCATCTTGATTGGTTTACACCAGCGTTCGGATGGGTTTGGTGCATCTTGATGGGTTTTACGCCAGCGTTCGGATGGGTTTGGTGCATCTTGATGGGTTTTACGCCAGCGTTCGGATGGGTTTGGTGCATCTTGATTGGTTTACGCAGCGTTCGGATGCGTTTGGTGCATCTTGATGGGTTTTACGCCAGCGTTCGGATGGGTTTGGTGCATCTTGATGGGTTTTACGCCAGCGTTCGGATGGGTTTGGTGCATCTTGATTGGTTTACGCAGCGTTCGGATGCGTTTGGTGCATCTTGATGGGTTTTACGCCAGCGTTCGGATGGGTTTGGTGCATCTTGATTGGTTTACGCCAGCGTTCGGATGGGTTTGGTGCATCTTGATGGGTTTTACGCCAGCGTTCGGATGGGTTTGGTGCATCTTGATTGGTTTACGCCAGCGTTCGGATGGGTTTGGTGCATCTTGATTGGTTTACACCAGCGTTCGGATGGGTTTGGTGCATCTTGATTGGTTTACGCCAGCGTTCGGATGGGTTTGGTGCATCTTGATTGGTTTACGCCAGCGTTCGGATGGGTTTGGTGCATCTTGATTGGTTTACGCCAGCGTTCGGATGGGTTTGGTGCATCTTGATTGGTTTATGCCAGCGTTCGGATGGGTTTGGTGCATCTTGATGGGTTTTACGCCAGCGTTCGGATGGGTTTGGTGCATCTTGATGGGTTTTACGGCAGCGTTCGGATGGGTTTGGTGCATCTTGATTGGTTTACACCAGCGTTCGGATGGGTTTGGTGCATCTTGATTGGTTTACGCAGCGTTCGGATGCGTTTGGTGCATCTTGATGGGTTTTACGCCAGCGTTCGGATGGGTTTGGTGCATCTTGATTGTTTTACGCCAGCGTTCGGATGGGTTTGGTGCATCTTGATTGGTTTACGCCAGCGTTCGGATGGGTTTGGTGCATCTTGATTGGTTTACACCAGCGTTCGGATGGGTTTGGTGCATCTTGATTGGTTTACGCCAGCGTTCGGATGGGTTTGGTGCATCTTGATTGGTTTACACCAGCGTTCGGATGGGTTTGGTGCATCTTGATGGGTTTTACGCCAGCGTTCGGATGGGTTTGGTGCATCTTGATTGGTTTACGCAGCGTTCGGATGCGTTTGGTGCATCTTGATGGGTTTTACGCCAGCGTTCGGATGGGTTTGGTGCATCTTGATGGGTTTACGCCAGCGTTCGGATGGGTTTGGTGCATCTTGATTGGTTTACACCAGCGTTCGGATGGGTTTGGTGCATCTTGATTGGTTTACGCCAGCGTTCGGATGGGTTTGGTGCATCTTGATTGGTTTACGCCAGCGTTCGGATGCGTTTGGTGCATCTTGATGGGTTTTACGCCAGCGTTCGGATGGGTTTGGTGCATCTTGATGGGTTTTACGCCAGCGTTCGGATGGGTTTGGTGCATCTTGATTGGTTTACGCAGCGTTCGGATGCGTTTGGTGCATCTTGATGGGTTTTACGCCAGCGTTCGGATGGGTTTGGTGCATCTTGATGGGTTTTACGCCAGCGTTCGGATGGGTTTGGTGCATCTTGATTGGTTTACGCAGCGTTCGGATGCGTTTGGTGCATCTTGATGGGTTTTACGCCAGCGTTCGGATGGGTTTGGTGCATCTTGATTGGTTTACGCCAGCGTTCGGATGGGTTTGGTGCATCTTGATGGGTTTTACGCCAGCGTTCGGATGGGTTTGGTGCATCTTGATTGGTTTACGCCAGCGTTCGGATGGGTTTGGTGCATCTTGATTGGTTTACACCAGCGTTCGGATGGGTTTGGTGCATCTTGATTGGTTTACGCCAGCGTTCGGATGGGTTTGGTGCATCTTGATTGGTTTACGCCAGCGTTCGGATGGGTTTGGTGCATCTTGATTGGTTTACGCCAGCGTTCGGATGGGTTTGGTGCATCTTGATTGGTTTATGCCAGCGTTCGGATGGGTTTGGTGCATCTTGATGGGTTTTACGCCAGCGTTCGGATGGGTTTGGTGCATCTTGATGGGTTTTACGGCAGCGTTCGGATGGGTTTGGTGCATCTTGATTGGTTTACACCAGCGTTCGGATGGGTTTGGTGCATCTTGATTGGTTTACGCAGCGTTCGGATGCGTTTGGTGCATCTTGATGGGTTTTACGCCAGCGTTCGGATGGGTTTGGTGCATCTTGATTGTTTTACGCCAGCGTTCGGATGGGTTTGGTGCATCTTGATTGGTTTACGCCAGCGTTCGGATGGGTTTGGTGCATCTTGATTGGTTTACACCAGCGTTCGGATGGGTTTGGTGCATCTTGATTGGTTTACGCCAGCGTTCGGATGGGTTTGGTGCATCTTGATTGGTTTACACCAGCGTTCGGATGGGTTTGGTGCATCTTGATGGGTTTTACGCCAGCGTTCGGATGGGTTTGGTGCATCTTGATTGGTTTACGCAGCGTTCGGATGCGTTTGGTGCATCTTGATGGGTTTTACGCCAGCGTTCGGATGGGTTTGGTGCATCTTGATGGGTTTACGCCAGCGTTCGGATGGGTTTGGTGCATCTTGATTGGTTTACACCAGCGTTCGGATGGGTTTGGTGCATCTTGATTGGTTTACGCCAGCGTTCGGATGGGTTTGGTGCATCTTGATTGGTTTACGCCAGCGTTCGGATGGGTTTGGTGCATCTTGATTGGTTTACACCAGCGTTCGGATGGGTTTGGTGCATCTTGATGGGTTTTACGCCAGCGTTCGGATGGGTTTGGTGCATCTTGATTGGTTTACGCAGCGTTCGGATGCGTTTGGTGCATCTTGATGGGTTTTACGCCAGCGTTCGGATGGGTTTGGTGCATCTTGATGGGTTTTACGCCAGCGTTCGGATGGGTTTGGTGCATCTTGATTGGTTTACGCAGCGTTCGGATGCGTTTGGTGCATCTTGATGGGTTTTACGCCAGCGTTCGGATGGGTTTGGTGCATCTTGATTGGTTTACGCCAGCGTTCGGATGGGTTTGGTGCATCTTGATGGGTTTTACGCCAGCGTTCGGATGGGTTTGGTGCATCTTGATTGGTTTACGCAGCGTTCGGATGCGTTTGGTGCATCTTGATGGGTTTTACGCCAGCGTTCGGATGGGTTTGGTGCATCTTGATTGGTTTACGCCAGCGTTCGGATGGGTTTGGTGCATCTTGATTGGTTTACACCAGCGTTCGGATGGGTTTGGTGCATCTTGATTGGTTTACACCAGCGTTCGGATGGGTTTGGTGCATCTTGATTGGTTTACGCCAGCGTTCGGATGGGTTTGGTGCATCTTGATTGGTTTACGCCAGCGTTCGGATGGGTTTGGTGCATCTTGATTGGTTTACGCCAGCGTTCGGATGGGTTTGGTGCATCTTGATGGGTTTTACGGCAGCGTTCGGATGGGTTTGGTGCATCTTGATTGGTTTACATCAGCGTTCGAATGCGTTTGGTGCATCTTGATTGGTTTACGCCAGCGTTCGGATGGGTTTGGTGCTTCTTGATGGGTTTTGCGCCAGCGTTCGGATGGGTTTGGTGCATCTTGATGGGTTTTACGCCAGCGTTCGGATGGGTTTGGTGCATCTTGATGGGTTTTACGCCAGCGTTCGGATGGGTTTGGTGCATCTTGATGGGTTTTACGCCAGCGTTCGGATGGGTTTGGTGCATCTTGATTGGTTTACGCCAGCGTTCGGATGGGTTTGGTGCATCTTGATTGGTTTACGCCAGCGTTCGGATGGGTTTGGTGCATCTTGATTGGTTTACGCAGCGTTCGGATGCGTTTGGTGCATCTTGATTGGTTTACGCCAGCGTTCGGATGCGTTTGGTGCATCTTGATTGGTTTACGCCAGCGTTCGGATGGGTTTGGTGCATCTTGATTGGTTTACGCCAGCGTTCGGATGGGTTTGGTGCATCTTGATTGGTTTACGCCAGCGTTCGGATGGGTTTGGTGCATCTTGATTGGTTTACGCCAGCGTTCGGATGGGTTTGGTGCATCTTGATTGGTTTACGCCAGCGTTCGGATGGGTTTGGTGCATCTTGATTGGTTTACGCCAGCGTTCGGATGGGTTTGGTGCATCTTGATTGGTTTACACCAGCGTTCGGATGGGTTTGGTGCATCTTGATTGGTTTACGCCAGCGTTCGGATGGGTTTGGTGCATCTTGATTGGTTTACGCCAGCGTTCGGATGGGTTTGGTGCATCTTGATTGGTTTACGCCAGCGTTCGGATGGGTTTGGTGCATCTTGATTGGTTTACGCCAGCGTTCGGATGGGTTTGGTGCATCTTGATGGGTTTTACGCCAGCGTTCGGATGGGTTTGGTGCATCTTGATGGGTTTTACGGCAGCGTTCGGATGGGTTTGGTGCATCTTGATTGGTTTACACCAGCGTTCGGATGGGTTTGGTGCATCTTGATTGGTTTACGCAGCGTTCGGATGCGTTTGGTGCATCTTGATGGGTTTTACGCCAGCGTTCGGATGGGTTTGGTGCATCTTGATGGGTTTTACGCCAGCGTTCGGATGGGTTTGGTGCATCTTGATTGGTTTACGCCAGCGTTCGGATGGGTTTGGTGCATCTTGATGGGTTTTACGCCAGCGTTCGGATGGGTTTGGTGCATCTTGATTGGTTTACGCAGCGTTCGGATGCGTTTGGTGCATCTTGATGGGTTTTACGCCAGCGTTCGGATGGGTTTGGTGCATCTTGATTGGTTTACGCCAGCGTTCGGATGGGTTTGGTGCATCTTGATTGGTTTACACCAGCGTTCGGATGGGTTTGGTGCATCTTGATTGGTTTACACCAGCGTTCGGATGGGTTTGGTGCATCTTGATTGGTTTACGCCAGCGTTCGGATGGGTTTGGTGCATCTTGATTGGTTTACGCCAGCGTTCGGATGGGTTTGGTGCATCTTGATTGGTTTACGCCAGCGTTCGGATGGGTTTGGTGCATCTTGATGGGTTTTACGCCAGCGTTCGGATGGGTTTGGTGCATCTTGATGGGTTTTACGGCAGCGTTCGGATGGGTTTGGTGCATCTTGATTGGTTTACACCAGCGTTCGAATGCGTTTGGTGCATCTTGATTGGTTTACGCCAGCGTTCGGATGGGTTTGGTGCATCTTGATGGGTTTTGCGCCAGCGTTCGGATGGGTTTGGTGCATCTTGATGGGTTTTACGCCAGCGTTCGGATGGGTTTGGTGCATCTTGATTGGTTTACGCAGCGTTCGGATGCGTTTGGTGCATCTTGATTGGTTTACGCCAGCGTTCGGATGGGTTTGGTGCATCTTGATTGGTTTACGCCAGCGTTCGGATGGGTTTGGTGCATCTTGATTGGTTTACGCCAGCGTTCGGATGGGTTTGGTGCATCTTGATTGGTTTACGCAGCGTTCGGATGCGTTTGGTGCATCTTGATGGGTTTTACGCCAGCGTTCGGATGGGTTTGGTGCATCTTGATTGGTTTACGCCAGCGTTCGGATGGGTTTGGTGCATCTTGATTGGTTTACGCCAGCGTTCGGATGGGTTTGGTGCATCTTGATTGGTTTACGCCAGCGTTCGGATGGGTTTGGTGCATCTTGATTGGTTTACGCCAGCGTTCGGATGCGTTTGGTGCATCTTGATGGGTTTTACGCCAGCGTTCGGATGGGTTTGGTGCATCTTGATTGGTTTACGCCAGCGTTCGGATGGGTTTGGTGCATCTTGATTGGTTTACACCAGCGTTCGGATGGGTTTGGTGCATCTTGATTGGTTTACACCAGCGTTCGGATGGGTTTGGTGCATCTTGATTGGTTTACGCCAGCGTTCGGATGGGTTTGGTGCATCTTGATGGGTTTTACGCCAGCATTCGTATGGGTTTGGTGCATCTTGATTGGGTTACACCAGGGTTCGAATGCGTTTGGTGCATCTTGATTGGTTTACACCAGCGTTCGGATGGGTTTGGTGCATCTTGATTGGTTTACACCAGCGTTCGGATGGGTTTGGTGCATCTTGATTGGTTTACGCCAGCGTTCGGATGGGTTTGATGCATCTTGATTGGTTTACACCAGCGTTCGGATGGGTTTGGTGCATCTTGATCAGCTGAAGAATATACTTTGGTAGATTCTTTTGATCAGTAAGTAACTGCCTGTCAGCAGGCCAGAATACCTTTGTAACCACATTGAACACTGACTTAAACCTCCTAGCAACTGCTTAACAATGCCTTGGCAACTACCCACAGCATTATTTTTTTCCCTTGCCACAGGCTCATTTTATTAAAAAAGTGTGCATGTCTGTCTCATGTGAATTTTGTTGTGTGTTTGTTTTGTGTGTACACATATGGGTATGTGGTCTATTGTCCCAACATGAGGAGCTGCTCTTAGTCATATAGTGACTAACCAAATACAGTACCTTGCATTCACGCAAAACAAGCTCACACACGAACATAAAACACACTTAGACTTCCACAACGCAGTGTTACTGTGAGTGTCGTTTGGGAAGCAGGTGTGGTGAGGAGTTTGGTTAGGTAAGTAAAGTGATATAACCTAAATGCTCTGTAACACACAAGGATGATAAAACTGGGTCAGTTTTTAGCTGTCCGAGTTTGTGGCCCTCTGTGGTGGAAAAGCTTTTCAGGCATAGTTACTGTTTCACTCAAATGTTTTGACTAGTAGCCTCAGGGGTAATTGTGAATGAATGTGGGGGAAATCTTGTTTTAGTTGAATAGTGTGTGTCTGTAGGTCAGGTATTGCCTACATTAGAGTCTGAAATTGCTACAATTCTGGGAATCAGTCAACACTATACATGAGGAAAACAGCTTAATGTATTAAATAATGACTTAATGAGAAAATGCACTAGCTTTTTGTATTAAAAAAAGGATTTTGGAATAAATTATTTCACAAATAGAAGCCAATTGAAAGTTCCTACATGATAGAAATGTTCCTGCCGGCGTCTTCCGGATACAATGTAAGAACAGGTTTAGTTGTGTTTTCTTTGGTTCTGCATGAGTAGCACTGAGAGTAAACGTTCTGTATTGCCTTGTCTTCTTTTCACCATTACACTATAATGTGTTAAATATCATTGTTTGCTTCATTGATAGCCAACGCCTCTGTGTTGAGTTAACACAATTCTGCTATCTTATTGACAGTCGTAGGTGTACAGAACGGGCAGGTTGTGTTGAGTCACGGAAGTGTAATATGTGCTGGGCGAGATGAGTGATCTGTGTGTGTTCAGTAGGTCATTGTGTTTGTTGAGTGTGTTCACATGCCCCAGCTGGTGTACATACAATAGAGATGAGAGAAAAAAAAGCTAAAGCTGGTAAACCGTCTTGGACAAGCAACAAACCAGCTGGTCAATTTAAAGTCGCAGTAGTGACAGATCGTTACTTCTTTATTGTGTCCTACACCTTGTCGTAATGGATTATTGTAAAAAGATAAGTTATAGAACGGGGATTTGCTTCTGTGTATCGGCTGTTGACTGGTTTTTGATGTGAAGGCATTGCACTCAGTAGTGGAGGTAAACAGACAGTACACTGCTTTTCCCTACATTAAGGCCATGTGTCTACCAAAGGATTTTTAGCCAGCTGAAAACTGGCTAACTGTGGGTGTTTGAGAGCGCTTTAGTGGTGCCATGTTTATTTTCAGTGCCGATGCTTTGCTTGTTTTGATCCAGAATATCTGCAGAAGTGTTACTAGCATCTCATTTCATAGCTTCGTTTCTGTATTGCTTCTATATAAAAATGTCGATACAGTGTAAAATGTTTACTCTGGCTCTTAAATGATTTTGTTGTGTTATTATGCTTGCTGTTGTCGTCTGTAGTGATGAGTGATTTCGAAACACTGCTTCACGAAGCTTCGAAACCCTTACAAATCTTTTGTTTCAAATCAGTGGCTCGTTCGGAACTCGTATCAAATTGTTGCGTCATAACGTTTTCGAAACGTTTCAAAATGTCAGTGGTTCATTGATTGACTGAGATTGAACAATTTATAAACATTTGTACACATTTTAATTATACATTAGTTGCTAAAAGGTATAACAGTAGTTAATAGTCTTTTATTTGTCTGTTTATCTGAGCAATTCATGGAAAAAAACAAACAAGCCTTGAAAATTGATAAAAGAACATATTTCACAGACACTTGATATGTAATCTTATTAACTCTCTCATGATTACTTAATTGCCTTGGATAAAACTTATATAATGTGTCCGTAAAAGGTGTGTTTATTCATGTTCTGACCTGCAGGTATCACCAGTGTGTGGCTTTTCCAACGATTCAAAACAATGAATCATTTTAAGATGCAGTTGATTCCAAGCATTGAAAAGCTTAGTTTCTCCAAAGTTTAACAGTCTTCAACTCTCGACGACCAGTAAAAAACGCTGAGCAGTAAATCGACGCTCAAGGCCGATTTTGATTTTCAAAACGAGGCAGCAAATTGAGTTTTTCAAATTTTCGAATTTTCAAATTGCTTTTAATGGGAAAACCGAGTTTTTTAACATTTGCCATGAGTTAAAGAATGTTAAACTTTTGGGTAAAACGCAGTGCTCATTACTGTCGTCCAATCACAGTGGAGGAGGGGCGGGACAAATACAACACCGACCAATGGCCACATCCTGCTTTTTGTGCTAACGTTAACAGACGACAACAACAAGCATAATAACTTAATAGAAAAAAATGATTGAAAACAAGAGCCAGAGCACACTTTGCATTATCAACATTTCTATATATAAACAGTCTGTGAAATGAGATACTAGTATCACGTCCGCGGATATTCCATATCAAAGCAACTAAAGCGTCTCAACCTAAAAAATAAACGCTGCGCTGCCGTTTGCCTAAAAATGCTTTGGTGGACACATGGCCTCAGGATAGGACATTGGTTGACCAGCTAAAAACCAGTTAGGATTTCCCAGCAGGTATGGGATTGTCTTTCATTATGTGTCTCTCTCTCTCTCTCTCTCTCTCTCTGTCTCTTGCTTTCATGCGTCGGTCCTCTCATCTGTATCAAGAACACTGAGTCTGGGAGTCACACTGTCCCTCCTAAACTCACGTTTTCTCATGTTTGTTTGGTCTGTGTCCTCGTATAATCCTCTGAATCCTCTCTTCACCTTCAGAGAGTAGATTAGTCCTCTGTCTTTTGGTGTAGAGATAGACACTGGCATTTTCTTTTCGAAATCCTGCAAACACCCCCTCACGGTGACCTTTGAGCTCATAGACTCTTTCAGGGTTCAGAGTGACATTTAAAATGAAGCGTTAGATGTTAGTGATGAGATTTGCTATCTGTCAGGGTTCGAGAAGGATGCGAGGACCCAATCGCAAGGGGGAAGACAATTTATTGACAGAAATGAAAACAAAAACATCACTCAAACAAAACCACCCCAAGTGGGGGAAAAACAGACAAGGACAAGACTAGGATTCACTAGAAATAACTAGGATTCAACTAGGACTCCACTTGGATTCAACTAGGTCTCAACTAGAAAATAACTAGGACTCAACCAGACATCAGGACAGAAGACAATGAAGCAGCACAGGACAGCAAACACTATGGGATTATAAAGAGAGCACATGGGGAAGTTAACGAGGGAAGGCAGCTGGGGCAAATCAAATTAATGATAATGAAACGAGACGGGTGGGGTAACAGACAAGACATGAATGCAGCCAATGCACATAGACAACTCACAACATTGCAGTAGTGTCAGAGCTCTGCCACAACAACAAGAGATTACTAGACCGAATGTGGCAGAACCCTGACACTATCAGGGTTCGGTTCCACTAAAGATATCTGGTTTTTTCATCTGTCTGTCTCTCACTTTCACTATCTTAGTGATCAGTCAGGCTGTTTTTAAAGCCGGTGATAAACTGGGTTTCTGTGTTTTAACTTTCACCCTGACCAGTTGCTTCCTCAGTAATAGTGGTGCTTGCTAAGGCAGTTGCGCGTTATTTGTATTTTTCACTCATACATGGTGTCGCCTTTTTGCAGTTGTTGCCATGTTAAACTGAGCAGCTGTGTACCTGCAGGGGTGCGACCTTTTGACATTAAGGTCATAAGTCAAGAGGCCTAAGCACTTCTGTTTTATAGCCATCAATAAACAAATAAACCTACATTATCTGAGCAAAAATTGCTGTTATTTTCATGCTAGAGAGAGAAAGGGTTTGAGTGGGGCTGTAAAGTGAGCTACAGTCTCGGGTAGAAACAGAGAGATGGTGGAGAACAGGTGAAAGACGAAAATAAAAGTTCATTTTCTTTCTGTCCTAGTCAGTTTTCTACGAAAGGCAAAAAGGAAATTCAAAGTATAAATATTAAAAGGTTATCTAAAATTATTTGTATATACTGTATGTCTAAAACAATATTCATATCTCTTTACATCTAAAGATTTTTTGCAATAAACTATATGTAATAACAACTGAAAATTATAAAGTCATTACATTTCTATTGCACTTTTCGCAATGCACATTGAATCAAGGAAGATTTACAGAAAATCACAATGTTAATGTTTAAAATACTGGCTGATAATATAGTTTAGATTTTGTCATGATACAAGAAATCAAGCAGCTGTTATAGTGTTGAATGACGGCTATATTCATAAACGTTTGCTTGAAAACAATGACATATGAAATGTAATAACATGCAAAACATTTCTGTTCCTTTAATGCTTTCATTGAATCAAGACATCACCGTATTTTCATCTGTCAGCGAGATAAATAATGCTAACTTGGTGTTGCTAACCAGTTAAATCAGCAGAATGTGCAAAAACAATATTTAATATGTAGTCAATCTTCAATTATAGTATCAGCAAGAGTTTTAGGAACATGCAGTTCTTTAATAAAAAAACTAAAACAAGTAACACTTGTTCAGAAATACATGAAACATCACAGGAAACAGAACAATTTATAAAGACATGAGATCAGACAAATGGGCCGACAACTAAAAACTAACTCTTTATGCGTTTTGGCCTTTTATTTCAATCACTTACTTTACAACGGCACATTGGAGGCCTCAAAAAGCACAATTTTGAAAACAGGTTTCAACGCGTTAATTTTTGAAAACTATATCGATATCATCAAAACTTGAATTAGTGAAAACGGTGATGTCAGGCATATGCTCATTATGTGTTCAGCCTATAGGCGTGTGGTGTTTCTTTACAAAGTGACATCGCCACCTACTGGCCTGGCGTGAACAATAAACGAGGGATCACTGTATACAGTGGAACCCACTTATCTCGAGCTCGGTTAACTCGCCAACCCTATTATGTTGGTGTTTTTGAAGTGGAACCGCCAAACTCCTTCATTGGGAGTAAATCTCTGCTGTTAGTTGGTGCACATAAGCCTTTTGCTGTTAGCAAAGATATGCAATGTATGTATATTTTATAGCATGCCGTTCGCTTCACCAAACAAATCGCCATATTGGCTTTTGGTTTCTTGATCATCAGTTAACCGGGTTCCACTGTACATATACATATATAGAGGAAGCACTAGGGACTGAACAAGTTAAGCATGACATCAGTGTAACACATGAGGCTGGAACAAACACTAAGGAAACAGATGAACAGAGACATGAAACTGAACAGAACACAGTGCAAAACCAACTCAAAGCCCAAATAAAACGGACAAAATGTGGCACACATGTTAAAATTTAATATGTTTGCAAGGCATAAATACGTATGTGCGAGATCAGCAAATGTATGATACTCTCTTCCGGGAGCTGCTTTGAATATTAGGGTGGGCCAATGAGTTTTTCCCCAGCCATCGGCAGCATTTTTGATGATTTTCACAAAAATGTTGTGGCCTTTTGTGGTTTTATTTAATGAATATCTGAACATGGAATATATCAAAAGAAAGAACAGAACCTCTGCTTATAAACAATTTTTTTTTTTAAACATTTTATTCCAGCTTCAAAGACTAAAATGGCCATAAGCAATGCTTTAATCGCTTGTTTCTGCTTCTTTTTTGCCTGCGTTTTGATCCAGAAATAACTGTGAAAACCCAGAGAATTCCATAAAGAGTTAAAAGATTAAAAGAATAGATTCTAAAGTTTAATTGTAGTTATAAAGTCTTCCATTTAAACAATTTGCAAAAATGTGAACTCTTATTTGTATGTATAAAATGTATAAATCTAAACAATAGCATATTTTCAATTCAGTACGGAAGAATTTAATTAATAAGTTGTAGTTTTGCATCATTAGATTCTACTGTTGATCGTCAAGCATTTCCATCGTATAAACGTTGTCAAATATTAACTTATATCTCACCACTCACTGTTCAAACTGTGAGTGGTGTCACGTTGAAATTCGCACTCGTCTTCTGTGAAGTGTGAGACCCGCCGCCTTTTATTTGGATCATTTTGACATTGATGAGCGCTGTTAGACTGGAGGCAGAGTAGCCTAAAAATGAAGCTTTTTTATCATCCTGATAACAAACAAAACGATGCATCAAGGTCTGGGGTGTCTATGGTGGTTGCAATGAGCAGTACTGATATTTTATATATTATATATTACTCCCATGTCCTCAGAGGGCGGTTACAGTTCCTCCACTATTTGTGTGGGGCATTCACTTTCAAAATCAATTGGCATGGACTTGATGCACATGTGTATGTGGGGGAGACGGGTGGGAGTTAACCCTCTGAATGATCCATCCATCTACGTCTATGTGTGGCAGCTGTGACAACTAGTGCACCCTAGTGCTGACTCAGAGCGGAGCCCACAAAGTGCTGGTCTAAAGGCCACTGCCTGTTCTCACACACACATACCACTCATTTCTGCCGTTGCACATCTGAGAGATCTGTGTATGTGTGTGTTCAGGATTGTGCTGTGCTCGTGGGAACTCTGCTATATTTAGCTGCCGTGTGAGAACGGGAGACTGAGCTCTGTCCCTCCCTGATTATTATAAGACCAGAGCCAAGCAAGCGGAACGGCAAGCCCTCTTCTGGGATTAATCTGCTCAAAAACATGCACATATCTCTTGGATGCTAGTATAATAGCAGTATGCTGGGGTAATTGCACACATGAGCACAATGAGGGAGTGTGTGTGTGAGAGAGAGATCACAGGGCGTCACACCCCGGTCATCCCTTCTTCCTGTCTGGTGTATCCTATTATGTGGTCATCGCCACTCACACAATCCTAAATGGCAAAGATACAGTAATAAGGGTTGTGTATAATAGAAAAAGAACGTATTTTCTTCATTGTTTTTGAAAGACAGCATTCGCACATCTGCTGTTTGCGAGGTTTGCCTGTTTTTGGTTGGCGTTGTGCTCAGAGGAGCTTACGTCCTGTTTGTGTGTGTGTGTGTGTGTGTGTGTGTGTGTGTGTTGGCGCGTGTGTGTCCTTCCGCTGCTGTCCAAGAGGCTTGGTTCCCGTGACACACTCCCGTGGTTTGGCCGGCCTGTTTTGTCTCGGTGCCACTGATGTAACCTTGCTAAATATAACGCGCTGATCACACACACGTCTGTTCACTATTAAATGGACATATGATGCAGTCCTCACACACTGTCAGAAAACATCCTGACATGGCAGATGGCATTAGTTAAAAACACAAAACTTTAGAATCGTGACTGTTGAATAAGTCATAAAATAGTGGATTTTGAGTGTTGTCCACTGTTTCCCTCCTTTTTCTTTTGTCGTTTAATTTTGAATTTCTCGGTCCATTTGTCTGTCCCATTTTAGCTCCTCTTACATTTATAGTTCTTTTCTCGTTCTCTGTGAAATAATTTTTCTTCTCAGCTTAAAAACTAGGATTTTAGGTAACGTTGTTGCCTTGTTGTTTTTCAGCTCATCTGAACATCCGGGGCCGTATTCACAAAACATTTAATCTCACCATGAAGAGTTTTCCAAAATAGCAATAAAAGTTCTTTCTTAAGAGTTTTCTTTTACAACCTGAGAGCAGCTTTTACTGAGGAACAGAGGGATGTCTTAAGCTAAGAGAGAGGGCCGGGTTGACCTCGTTGCTGTGGATGATGTCAACACACCTGCTAACTGTGAACACAGTGATTGGTGGATGGGATGGTGGATTTTAAGAATTAGAAATATCATGTTACCAAGATTTTAAAAACTAGGCTAAGTATCACTAATTAAAGAAGTTTATGTTCAGCTAATTGTTTCTGTATCTCGAGCGATTGCAGAATTCACCCGCCAAATGATGTTTTATAAGCAAAGTACAGGAGCGGCACTTTCAAACGCTCGAGAGGAGCCGAAACACCCCGACGACACACTCTCGAGTTTTGGCTAAATTCGGAGCCTTTAAAGTCCTTGCACAGAAATTAGGGTTATTTTAATCTTTTCCTGATTATGTGTAAGTGTGAACTTGTGAAACAACTTCCACAGGTAATCAGACAGTATTTTCTTATTTACAGTGGTGTGAAAAAGAGTTTGCCCCCTTTCGGATTTCAATTTTCTTTGCATGTTTGTCACACTTAAATGTTTTAGATCTTCAAACTAATTTAAATATTAGTCACAGATAACAGAAGTAAACACAAAATGCAGCTTTCAAATGAAGGTTGTTATTATTATGGGAAAACTAAATCCAAACCTACATGGCTTTGTGTGAAAAAGTATTTGCCCCCTAAACCTAATAACTGGTTGTGCCCCTTATCAAAAACAACTGCTATCAAGCGTTTGCAATAACTTTACAACTGTGGGTTTACGTGTTCATATTTACACTGGAGTGTTTTCGAGCATGAACTGCGTTTTTAAGGTCATGCCATGGCATCTCAATAGGATTCAGGTCAGGACTTTGACTTAGCCACTCCAAAGTCTCCAAAGACAGCAGAATTTATCCATTTATCACAGAAAGTCTTCCAGGTCCTGAAGCAACAAAACAGCCCCAGACCATCACACTACCACCACCATATTTTACTGTTGGTACGATGTTCTTTTTCTGAAGTGCTGTGTTACTTTTACGGCAGATGTAATGGGACACACACCTTCCAGAAAGTTAAACTTTTGTCTCGTCAGTCCACAGAGTATTTTCACAAAAGTCTTGTGGATCATCAAGATGTTTTCTGGCAAGAATGAGAAGAGTCTCTGTTCTTTTTGATCAGAAGTGGTTTTCCTCTTGGAATTCTACAATGCAAGTCATTATTTGCACTGTGGATAACAGATATCTCTTTCTTATGGTGGAGTCATGAACACTAACCTTAACTGAGGCAGGGGAAGCCTGCAGTTTTTGATGTTCTGGATGTTGTTGTGGGATCTCTTGTAAACTCCTGAATGAGTCGTCGCTGTAATCTTTGGGTAATTTTGGTCGCCGACCACTCCTGGGAAGGTTCACCACTGTTTCATGTTTTCACCATTTGTGGATAATGGCTCTCACTGTGGTTCACTTGAGTCCCAAAGCTTTAGAAATGGCTTTACTTTTCCACTCTGATAGATCGCTTACTATCTCTGATAGTAAGACTGATAGATCTTACTTTCTTTCTCATTTGTTCATTATTTCTTTGGATCTCAGCATGATGTCTAGCTTTTGAAGATCTTTTGGTCTTGTTCACTTTGTCAGGCAGGTCCTGTTTAAGTGATTTCTTGATTGAGAACAGGTGTGACAGTAATCAGGCCTGGGTGGGGCTAGAGAAATTGATCTCAGGTGTGATAAACCACCGTTAGGTTATGTGTTAACTGCTTGCGTTATGTTTGACACTTTTTCACACAGGGCCTTGTAGGTTTGGATTTTGTTTTAATGATAACAACCTTAATTTTAACATAAGATAACTTGACTGCAATGTTTTATTCTCCATCATTCATTGCATATTGCTTATACATAAATTATCTTTAATGTTATGTCATTGCTGGTTAAAATTTTGAAGGTTCAAGGCTATCTGTTGCCTCAATGTGTTTAGTGTCTTTGAAAATTAGGAGTCCTGAAATTAGTACTGACGCTCATTATTTTTAAAAGTTTCTCCTAAATCGGCTAGTTAGGAGCTACTTTTAGAAACAAGATGTTTTGTGAATACAGCTCCAGATTCTAGTTTATTTTAGTCTATTTCTCTTTTTTGCATTGTTTTAATTTTTTCATAATAATGTTATTATTATTATTGTTGGTTTTATTTACATGCCATAACGTTTTTTGTTAATTACAAAATCAACCAATGATAATTCCTAATATAATTTGTATTGCTTATATGGCATACATTTAAATCGCTAGATTAAGAAAATCATCAAGTAATAATTATCCTCATTATTATTAGTAGTATTATTTACATGGAATAAAATTTAAATCAATATATTACAAAAACATTATATTATAATAATATTAATTATAATAATAATGAAACGGCAACCCTAATAATAATAATAATAACAACTATTATTATGATGATAATTGACTAAGACTATATATGGTATGAAGTACTTTATGACGTGAATGGGAGATGAGAGGGAGTCTTGGTTACAAAAATAAAAATGGTGATTATTTTTGTATAATGTCGTGCTCAGATTTATTAATACCCTGCTGTCCCGGGTGAGAGTGGAACAGTCACGAGTGCGGGAGGCGGAGACGCGGCGGCGTCAGGGAATTCCGGGGCTGGCGTGACGTCATGAGAACGCGCGGGCGCGCGCACAGCCGGAGTGTGTGAGGAGCTTTAAAAAACCCAGCGCAACTCGATCCCTGCCTGAACTCACACACACACAGAGCTCAGAGAGAGAGAGGAGACCTTGCCGACAACATTATATATCAGCCACACACGCTTTGCGGAGAAACGGGAGCGTTTTAAACCAAGGGATTTACGAAAGCAAACGGGTTTACGGATTATCGTTGTTGTTATTCGACCGGTCGGACTGTTTCTCTACTCGCCGAGGAGAAGTTACGGATAAACTGCGACATTCACCGGTACTGGCAGGAGTTTCATTCGCGTGTGTGTGAGTGAGAGAGGTAGAGATAGAGAGAATGTGTGTGTGAGTGAGAGAGAGGGAGAGTATGTGTGCGTGTGTTTCTCTCTCTCTGTGTGTGTGTGAGTGTGTGTGTGTGTGTGTGTGTGTGTGTGTGTGTGTGAGAGAGAATGTCTCTCTGTGTGAGACTGTGTGTGTGTGTGAGAGAGAGTGTTTCTGTGTGAGTGTGTGTGAGAGAGCGAGAGAGAGTATGTGTGCGTGTGTTTCTGTGTGTGTGTGTGTGTGTGAGTGAGAGAGAGAGAGAGCGAGAGAGTGTGTGTGTGTCTATCTCTCTGTGTGTGAGAGTGTGTGTGTGTCTATTTCTCTCTGTGTGTGTGTGTGAGAGAGAGTGTGAATGTCTCTCTGAGTGAGACTGTGTGTGTGTGTGAGAGAGAGTGTTTCTGTGTGAGTGTGTGTGAGAGAGCGAGAGAGAGTATGTGTGCGTGTGTTTCTGTGTGTGTGTGTGTGTGAGTGAGTGAGAGAGAGAGAGAGAGAGCGAGAGAGTGTGTGTGTGTCTATCTCTCTGTGTGTGAGAGTGTGTGTGTGTCTATTTCTCTCTGTGTGTGTGTGTGAGAGAGAGTGTGTGTGTCTATCTCTCTCTCTCTCTCTCTCTCTCTCTGTGTGTGTGTGTGTGTGAGAGAGAGAGAGAGTGTGTGTGTGTGTCTATCTCTCTCTGTGTGTGAGAGAGAGTGTGTGTGTCTATTTCTCTCTCTCTCTCTCTCTGTGTGTGTGTGAGTGAGTATCTCTCTCTGTGTGAGAGAGTGTGTGTGTGTCTATATCTCTCTCTCTCTGTGTGTGTGTGTGTGTGTGTGTGTGTGTGTGTGTGTGTGTGAGAGAGAGAGAGAGAGTTTGTGTGTGTGTAAGTCGTTGTTTTTGCCCGTGACGCTTCTGCGTTTTATTCCCTCAGCGTTTCTAACAAAAGCTCCAGCTGTAACTCAAGCGTCTTTATATGCGATCACTCACAACTGAATCACCTCAAATCTGAGGGAAACTAACCGATGTCCTCGTTTCTTCTCGGACAGATCCCGTCTGAACCTCTGGGAAGCACTAGGACGAGTTTCACTACTACAGGTGAGTCTGTTAACTCTCCTCTCTTACTGTTGTGTAGTTTTGTCGTCAGTATCCCCGTGATTAACCCGGAGTTAGAGCGACTGAGAGAGATTACAGTGTTTATCTCTGGATAGCAACCGTGTGTTTGAATGAACGCGTTGTAGTAACGCTGAGCGGACGATCAACACGCATGCGCATTAACTCTTCACTCCCCGCAACCACGTGGCATTGAAACAATGAATGGCCTTTTGTTTTTAGACGGATGTAATCAAAGCGTGGTTTAATCCTGAGACCAGGCGGTTAACAGTGTGTTGTGTGTTCAGGGAGAAAGTGTTTAAGTTGTTGAGTCTGTCCCACATGTGTTGGGTTCACTGTGTAAACTGGGATTTTATTTAATGCGCAGATACACTAAAACGTCTTGATACAGTCTTGAGTGTCTAAAGTGTGTCTGTCACTTGTTTGCCCTTGTTAACCCCTCACTGCCCTTGTGTGATAACAGGAGCGATTGAAAATGCACAATCCAAACTCGAATATAGACTAAAGTTTCGTTTAAAAAATTGTTGCTAATGTTAAATCACTTTAAAAGTGATTGTGAAAAGGGTTTGGAAGTTTAAATTCACTGTAAATTAATTTTTTTGTACTAAATATTTTTTATTTTATAGAAATTGATATTTTACCTAATAATTTTTACTCTTTACTATAAAATCAAAGATGTGTGTCTAATCGAGTTGAATTTGAAGTTGATCTCACAGGAAAATTGAGATTTTGTTTCGGCGCTTTACCAGAAATATCCACCGGGTGTCAAATGCTTTTATAACAAATCAATACATTTCTGAACAAATGTCACTTCAATCACAAATCAATCACCAAATATGGACCCTTGAGACTCGGGCCTTTCCGACGATATGCGTCAAGACTAGAAAAAGTTTTGATAAGGCAGTTTTGCAATATGAATCCTGACTCCGCCCACTAGGGGAGGAGCTTGTTAAAAGATTATTAGAATGCGGTTTCTATGGTAACGCAACGTCTAATTTCAAAACTCTTTCCACAGGATGAATTATGAGATCGTAAGTGTTCAAATGACACCCAATTTAATTTATATAATTTAGTAAAATGTGTGATATGAAAAAAGGCAATTTTAAAAGAGCGTCCCACTAGAAGTTAAAGAGTTAAAATTAAATTGCTTTTTATTAAGGACCATTAACAAAAGACTGTTAATGACACAATTTGTATTTTATAATTTTTTTGACATGTCATTCTCTAACTTAAGAGAAAAATACCACCAAAAATACCAAAGCAATTAAAATGATTCGGATTGGAAGCACAAACGGCATTGATTTCAATATGAATCCTGACTCCGCCCACTAGGGGAGGAGCCTGTTAAAACAATATTATTGTGCTATTTCCATGGTAACGCGATGTCTAATTTCAAAACCCTTTTCGCAAGATGAGTTATGAGTTTGTAAGCGTTCAAATGACACGCAATTTATAATGATCACTAAAATGTGTGATGTGAAAAAAGGAATTTTTAAAAGAGTGTTGGGGGGGGGGGGGAGTGTGCAAGTCTTTGCATGTGCGTTTGAACGCATTCATACTACACATTCAACTTCACTGTAACACGCTATTTGTGTCAACGCTGAATAAACAGTGCGTTCGACATGTACAGTGAGGCGTTTGTTGCTTGAGAGCGTCTGGAGAGCAAGTTGGGACACTCTGCATTTTACGGGCGGTCATAAACACCCCTGGAATTAATATAGGGGAGACAGGAAGATCCCTTTGAAGACTGACTTCCGATCATTTAGCACGACTGACATGAAAACAGAGCATGCATTTGTGTCTCTTTGAAGTTGAGGGGCGTAAATGTTGAGAGCGCAGCAGCTGCCGGGACTCTGTCCTCCTCGGACCCCAGCGGTGTTTGAATCAGCCGCCTGACGGCAACGTCACTGCCTTTTATTGTGACGGCGTAAACCTGTGCTAAAGCTGTATACACCAGACTGAAATAAGAGACGTGTGTGTGTGTGTTTAAACGCTTGAAAGTGTTTATGAGCATGAGCGAGGGCGACCTGAAAGAATCGCTGAATCAGTGTTTTGAGTCGATTCTTTTGAAATGAAGTGTTTAAAAGACTCATTTCTGTGAACCGCTTCTATCTTCCCATCATGAGTTGGTGTGTGTGTAAATGCTTGAAGGTGTTTTACATTTATGCTTTTATCAAAACAACTTGCATTGCATTCAAGAAACACATTGACATTTTAATCAGTTCTTTGCTTTCCCTAGGAATCGAACCCATGACCGTAGCGTTGCGAGCTCCACACTCTAGGAAAGCCACGTTATGAGAATAGACGTCGCTTCCCAAAAGAATGCCCTCGCTCAATGCATAAACTGTTGTTTTGAAGCATAATTGCGTCATGACCTGAAAGAATCGCTGAATCAGTGTTTTGAGTCGATTCTTTTGAAGCGAACCAGTTCGCAGAATTGAATCAGTTTTGAGTGATGAATGTGTGAAGTGTTGATGTGATCCGATCAGGTGGCGATAAGAACGGTGTAGGTTGCACATGTCGTGTGTGTGTGGCGTGTGTAACCGGAAGGAGTGATGATGTGTTGTGTAGATCCGTTGGGAGTGTTTAGTCAATGTCTGCTGATCCCTTTATCTCCTGATGGTGAGCCGGGCTTGCCTGACTGTGGTTATACTGGTATTTCAGGACTAGCCAAATGAACGAAAAAAAAGAAGTAGGCTGTGAAATCCTCCTCGTTCCTTCCATTGAGCTCTAACCGTCGCGCGTGGGAGTTTTTCCCATGTCAGGATGGTGCTTTTGTGGTAAAAGGAAGTGATGTTAAAGGAATTTCACTAGGGAAAGTGTGTGTGTGTAAAGGTGTGTTGATATCAAGCTTGATGGGTTGGTGTAATTATGGACAAAAAGTATTGACGGCACTTTTTCCCCCTGCTTTGTGACTGGCTTTTTTCCTTTGTCACTTTGCCGGTCTATCCCACGTTTTTGGCAGGAAATCAGAGTGAGGGTGGGGGGGGGAAGGGAAAGTGAGTAGAAGAAAAAGGGAGGGTTAGTGAAACTAGAGTGGGAGTGGTTGAGAGGAATGGAGAGAGCGGTGGAAAACAAAAAGAGATCAGTCATGTTTCTGTGACTCCGTTGGAGGTTTTTTGGATGCCAGGATGCAACGCACAGATCATAACGTGCGTCATAATGTGTGTGTGTGTGGGGGGGGGGATGATGACAGAGGAGGGATTATTTTCCTCTATCTTTTTAGTTTTCACGTGTTTATGGTTAATAACCTTTATCATATTTGAAATCGAGAGGTGACTCTTCGTCCTCCTCATCCCTCTCCAGATTTGTTGAGCTTCAGACATTAGTGTTTTTTTTTTTTTAATCCGTACGCCAGTTTGCATAGCAATCCGGGGTCCGGCTTGTTCGTGATTGATCCTTTTTATTGCTAATATCTTATAAGCCTGTTTTGTTTGTGTCTAATGCATTTCTGGGAAATGAGGAGTTCGAATGTAGGAGGGGACTTTTGGGGGACAATCAGACGCGAGACGAGATGTTCCGGTAATCAAAAGCTGTGATGCTGCAGAGAAAGGTTATTTCTGGTACTTCGTATTCATAACATTTAAAGAGATTGAAAGAGCGAACTCGTGTTTTCTCTCAATCGCTCGCTGACACATTTGTGCAGTCGGAGCACACTCAAAGTTTTCTGGCAGATGGCTGTGCAGACACACACTCCAGACTTTCATGTCTAGCAGACGTTCACACACTGAGTCATCGTCACGCGTCTTTCGGCTTTCTGCCATGTGTCGTGTAACGTGCGGCATGTCAGTCACTCTTTCTGTTCCTTAAAACTTCTACTCTACTTCTTCTTCCTCTACAAGTCGACTAAGAGAGTCATAAAAACATCTGACGAGAAACAAAACGAGACGCTTGTGTTTTCGTTTGCTGGGCCATTCATAAATGCGTACGTTGAGAATATGTTCCACGGGATGTTACGTCATTCCCCTCGGTCCCTTTTAAGACGCCCTCCCCTCTTTTGAGAGGCCCACTTCCTGTTGCTGTGACGACAACTTCCTGTCTAATCACATCTGTTCTGCTTTCTTTAATCTCACATGCTTCTGCATTCACATCAGTGTTTTCCCTGACTATCCAGGCCTGTGTTTCCCAAAAGCATTGTGAGTCGATCGTAGAATCATTCACTGCTTTGGGGAAACGCAGCCCAGATGGAGAAATCGAGGTCTCTTACAGGATTAGTTCACCCAAAAATCTAAATAATCTCATGATAAGCCATACTAGATGCATATGACTTCTGAGTTATCTTCCCAGACTATCTTTGCTCTTCCCAGCTTTATAATAGCATTGAACGATGAAGCTTAGTTTTGAATATGGATATTTTTCTTACAGGAACCCTTTGCTTTGCTTAAGAAAGCATTTATTATCCACTAGATTTGTATGGATTACTTTTATGATGGATGGATGAACTCTTTTCAGCTCATTGGGAAAATTGTTGGGGTTATTTTCATTTTTGGGTGAACGATCCCTTTAAGGTCCGTTCACACCCAGAACCATATCCGTCACGATAACTGGATTTGCTTCCACACCAGCAGACGATATATTATTCTGCTTATTCGAAGCACAGTTTTGTCCTCTGTCGCTTTAAATGCTCAAGCTCTTTAAACAGGAGAGGCTCTGATTGGCTGTCAGTGTTTTTCATTCATCAAAATAGTTATTTTGAAAGTGATTCCAATTCTTTTATGTTTGGAATTCTTTTGAAACTGATTCCAATAGTTTTTTAAAAATTATTCCAATTTTTTTTTTATTATTCCAATTCTTTATTGTTTAGAATTCTTTTGAAACTGATTCCAATTCTTTTACATTTAGAATTCTTTTGAAACTGATTCCAATTCTTTTACATTTAGAATTCTTTTGAAACTGATTCCAATTCTTTTATATTTAAAATTCTTTAAAAAAATTATTCCAATTCTTAAAAAAAAAATTATTCCAATTATTTAAAAAAAAATTATTCCAGTTCTTTTAAAAAACAATTATTCCAATTCTTTAAAAAAAAATTATTCCAATTCTTTATTGTTTAGAATTCTTTTGAAACTGATTCCAATTCTTTTATATTTAAAATTCTTTAAAAAAAATTATTCCAATTCTTTAAAAAAAATTATTCCAATTCTTTATTGTTTAGAATTCTTTTGAAACTGATTCCAATTTAAAAAAAATATTTATTCCAATTCTCTTGCGTTTAGAATTCTTTTGAAAGTGATTTTTATTGTTATCGTCTTTGATGTGAACAGGCCTTCAAATATGTGTTACAACATGGAAGAAAATATTAATTTGCACTTCCATTTCATTAAAATCATCATGAAATGAAAGTTTTTTTGGGACATTTGACGTCTCTGGATATGAACATGTTAGTGTTCGTTAACCACAACTCGCTCCACCTCTGAAATGGTCCAATAATCAATGCTCAAGTACCACACTACATCTTCTTCTTTTGTTTGTTTTTCATTGAATACAGAAGAAATAACACGTCATGGGAGTAGAATAGTTTGTGAACAGCATTTCATGTTGATCTCTCACTTCATGAGTAACATCGGTGTCAGTAATCAGCTCATTCAGGGTAATGAGTAAGGGAGTTTTCTCAGCAGTGCTCACCACAGTGACAGCATGGATGTTTACTCTTTTAACAGGACATGAGCACTAGAGTTACTAAGAAAAGCATCGTGTTTCTCTCTGAGACAAGTCATACTGTGACTGACAACTGAATTCAAGATTCAAGAAAAGGAGTGTTTAGAACAGCACAAATGTTTTTTACTGCAAATCTGCCCTGGTTTATATATTAACCCCCTTGTTTATTCATTAACAGCTGATGCCAGATGGGCAACAGCACTTTCATTTAAGCATGCACTTTGCATATGCAGTGAACGTTTTAGTCTTTGAGCATCAATATCATATCAATGCATGTGATGTCAGTGCTTCTCATTAAACGCTCCATCCCGGGGGATTTATTGTCTGTCTAGCAACCATAAATCAAGCCATGACATGAAAACGATCGCTTGGAATCCAGTTGTGACTTTCTGAAAGCATAATACACTTTTTATTCTAGTGCTACTTTAGGAAGGGTGGTTCTAGGTTGAGGGAAGGTTGATATTAGGTTGAGGGAACGTTGTCACAACGTCACGTGTGTGTGAGAGCTCAGCCAGAGTGTCGTCTAGAAGCGAGCGTGTGTGCGTGTCCTCGGCTGAACTCGCTCTTTGTGTCGGATGCACACTCTGTTGCTTGTGCGCACATTTGTGGTGGCTGCGAGTGTGGGTTTGGACGGCATTGTGACGACGCAGCCTTGCATCACTGGCGGAGGCAGACACGCACGGAGGGAAGGGAACACACGCAAGCCTACTGTATGCTTCCTTGTGCTCTGAATGCGATCTCTATCTGACGTGGGTTGCGTAATGACCAAGCGCTCTTCTGCTGTCCTCCTTTTCCTCAATTCCTCTCCTTATCTCCAATTGGTGTTCCCTCTCCAGGGTATTCCTTGACCTCGTTCCCTGTGTCACTCTTTTCCGCATACTTGCGCGCTCAGCTGTTTTGGCTTTATTTCTGACATTGGTCACACAACTGACAATTCATTTCCTCCTCCTGGTATCGTCTATACGTTCACGTCATGTTATTGTCAGTCCTTTTTTCTTTCAAAAGTTTGTTTACAGCACACATCACATCTGATCTTTTGCTTCAGCTGTATGGTTGGTTGGTTAGTTCACACGGTTATTTCCTGGAGGGTTTTTTTCTTTGGTCTTGCTGTCGTTTGATTGGACGGGGTCTGTTGGAGACGCCCACATGTGTTGCTCTCGATTGGTGTTTGTAGGTGCTGGTAAGTGTGACGACTGAACCAGTGACTGGAATAGTTGTTTGTTGTTGTGGGGATTTCTCTCAAGTTGAGGGTCGGTGCGTGGAAGTGAATGAGGGGGATTTTCTAATTCTGATGTTATCAATGTAACATTTTTAAAGAAGTCGTTTTGATCCCAAGTATGAGTAAATACTCATGGCCTTTCTAGAAACCAGTTTTGGTTGGTTGTAGCATGAAAGCGAATGCAGAAACCAATAACCACATTCACTTTTATAAGTAATCGCTCCGCAAGCCGAGGGTTTTCTCCTGTGTGATCGGCTTTGAGTTTCGTTTTTTTTAAACACTCATTTTACGGCGCATGTTTATCGATGACGGCACGCTTTCAGAAATTCCAGATGCTGTGACGGAGGTGGGCGTCCCCGATCACCTGACCGTAAAGAGGGGGGGTCTGGGGTTGCGGGGTAAGCCCTTTCCATGGTTGAGTCATGGGAGTTTCCCTGTACAGCTAGTTGGTATCAGACCTCGTGTGTGCGCTTTAATTTCTTCAATTACAATAAGTTTATGAATCATTTTCATGTTAGTAGTAATGAAAACATGTTTTCGCAAAAGCAAAGTTGTAGCAGATTGAGACGTGCGACATGGAAATGTAGTACTGAGAGGTTTCGGTTTGTGTACGTGTTACAGTATGAATGCATGCTAAAAAAATATGATTCAAGCCGTTACGCAGACTGTCTGTCTTGACAGTAACGTCTCACGCTATCCGCTATTCTGAGCAAAGTAATATTACAGCGACACACTTGTTGTGTTTAACTAATTTGAACTACATCATAGTTTTGCTCATGCTTGTAAAGGAATTAGTCTTAAAGGGTTGCCATGTCCGTATATTTTAAGCCTTTTTGGACTCTAATCACTCAAAGTGATGCATTTTATGACGTTATTTAAGTGGGCAGGTGCGCGTCAAGCTTTTCAATCTATTCCCTTTTGGGGGCTTGTTTGTGGTTTTTCTTGGAAGATATGGCAAGACGAATGAGTCAAGGCTTGTACCTCTTTCCCCTGTGATTTTTATTTTTTTGCATGGCACACGTAGACGATCTGATTAACGTTAAAATGCGTCATAAACGACTAGCTGTTCGTTTAAACGCTGCATGGACTTTTTCTAAATGCATTTGTCGCAACCTGCCATTTTTGGGAGTTAATGTGGTTGTAGAAGCAGTTGGCACTTGTGTAAATGACTGAACTGTTTGTTCAGAAGGGGAATAAGCATTAAAAGGTAAACCGATAACCAAATTTAGCTGCAGTGTGAATGCGGCCCATATCCTGTTATATTAGTTTACCTTGCAAAGTTGCTTCTGAGAGCCCTGGAAATGTGAAAAGGGTCCATATTGTTGAAAACCACTTGCCTGTTTCAAACAAAATGTATATTTCTCTGGTGCTAGAAACCCGTCCCCTCTTAATCCACCCTGTGTTTCTCATGGGATGTTTTTCCCGAGCTACAGTTTTCATATGTGATTAGTTGGCTTTCCACACCAATACGTCTCTATGAGAGGCAGGCCTGTGTTTATTCAGACACCTCCCCACAATAACTCTCACCATTGTGTGTGAGAGGCTGCATCACGGGTTTCCTCTCGCTGTTGTCCCGCTCACCACCCAGAGCTCCCAGTGTTGCAGACGGGTTTCCTTTCGGTTCTCAAAAACAGCCACTTCTCTCTTGGATTGCCAATGTTTCTTAGATTTTAGAACAAAATACATTCTATTTTGTTACATTCTATTCTATCATTCTTCTTTATGTAAAGCACTTTGAATTACCATTGTGTATGAAATGTGCTATACAAATAAACTTGCCTTGCCTATTTTATTTGTCTAATGTCATTAAGAATTATTACATGAGATTGTTTTTAGCTGTCATTATTAAGTCTAGCTCTTTTGTTTTTGTTATTCTTACAGTGGTCATGTTTGTATTTGCTATATTTGTAAATTTATTCTTATGGTTTATTGGCATTGTTTTTTTAATATTGTTCTTGTTGTTTTTTTCTGCTTAATGTATGGTGACCTTGGGTGATTTGAAAGGCGCCTAAAATAAAATGTAGTATTATTATTATTATTGTTACTATATGTGAGTGAGCAGGTGTTTCAACGTATGATTGGTACTGCATATCAGTGTTTTAAATTACAATTTGTGTTCTGAAATGCACTGAAAAAGTCATTTTGACGCCTTGTCTGTGAAGTTGAAGCACTTTTGCTGATTTGGATGGAATAAAGTCAATGTAATAAACCAGGAAAACAAATACGAGTGAAGTTAAACTCAGCTCACTAATCTGTATCTCTCTCTATCTCTACAGCGAATCAACGACTACAGAGTCTGCAGAGATGATTGAGTGTTGGTGCTGAACCCGAACTCTTCAGACATTTGAGAAGTGGTGCTAGATGCTTATTTGATAGGTAATTATTGTGTGTGTGTGTGTGTGTGTGTGTGTAACCCTAACCCCATGCCTGTGAATATGCCGAAACTGGTCTAAAAATGCAGTGAAGTTTCATGATTATTTCAGTCCTCACTAGCAGCTAAATCCAGATTTCCTGAAATATCAGAGAAGTCTTTTAATAGTGCAGCGTCATGAGCCAGAGAGGAGTGGGTGGGCTCATATGCACTGTACGCTCAAAACACACACACACACACACACACACTGACTAAACCTGCTGAGCAATGAATAGCTCACACACTCTTACTCTATCCAAACAATCTCAGAACACTGCGCATGCATATTTATGTTTGCACTAATTATCCCTCATCACCAAATTGACAGCTTAAAGACTATTGAAGTGTTAAAGGCGTGTGAGTTTGTAACTAGTCCAGCTCTCACCCGTCAGGTTATACAGGATTTTTTGTGGATGGCAAGTTTTGCATCTGTGACCTGTTGTATTGTGTTGTAAGTGTGTGTATTTTGTGCCGTAGAAAGAACGGCTCTGTCTGTCAGTCACACTTGAAATGCTTTTGCCAAGTCCATAATTAGAGTGTGCTAGGCGTCTTTTGCTGTACGGGTATATATGTGCATGTGCCAAGCGATTTCAATCGAGTGTGTGCCAATATTTGTGCGTGCAGCTTGTGCTCGGCGTGCCGTGTGTGTGTTCAGGATGCGTGGGAAGCTCGGTGTGTTTGCGTGCGTGGGTGTTTCATGGAGCACAGCCGGTCTTCTCACTTTGGAGTCTCCCTAAAGAACACTTTAATTTTAGACCCATCTTTTTTCCCTAATCTGTCCATCCATCCTGTTCAAGCCTTCTGCTGTTCCTTTCCTCCCTCCAAGCCTTGCTCTCTTTCTTTCTGTCCTTTCCTCTCTCCATCACGCCTGGCCTAATGAGATTAACCTCCGTGCCTCTCGTCACACACACACACACACACACTCATACACATGCAAATATTCAAACTCAAGCAACACAACACAAGTGTACACACTCCTTTATGTACACAGACACGGCTGGCTTGACTCCAGGACTTTGCTCTGCTCGTCCCCTCCCTCCGATCACTCACCCTCTGCCAAGAGGCCTCAGGAAGGGTTATAATGACCTCAGTGTACTCACCCTATAGGTGAACTCCCACAAGCCCATCTGTGCACCCTTTCCCCCCATTAGAAAACAGAGCACTGCCCCCTAGAGGTTACAAGTGGTACTGAAGTTCTGGAGGGTTCCTTTGTTAATCGCTGCCTTCGGGCCAAACACTCATACAGACTACAAAGGATGTGTTTTCCCCCTGTGTTTAATGGATTTGGCTATATATTTGTGCCTCACCCCCTTATGTCCCGTCTCTCCTCTTTTCTTTCTTTTTCCAGTTGGCAGGAGTAGCGGTAAACAGCTTCTCCTTCTTGTTGGTGAGTGGCCCTCTCTGTTTTGCAGTGGAGGGCTTCACACTCACAGCTAGTGTGGTGAGTAACCTTGTGTACGGTTTTCTTGGTAGAGATTATTTAACAATCATTTAGATAAGAATATTTGGTGCCTCCGCATATAACATTTTGTAATGTTAAATATCCAGCGTAACCACTAAATAAAGAGATTAATGTCTACTCTTCCATCTTATGCTAAGACAAATTAAGTCCACATCATGGCTTATTATTTAAATAGTTTGTCACAGCCAGTTAACTTGCAATCTTTCCAGCATGTAGTGCTGTACAGTAATGCCTTGAGATACAGGCATAATCTGTTCCAGGACTGAGCTCGTATCTCAAGGCGCTCATATCTCAAATCATTTTCCCTATAAGAAATAACAGAGAGAAATAATCTGTTCTGGCCCTCTAAAAAAATCCCTTATTAGTGCTATTAACAATGGATAAACATGTTTTTAATTGCTATAGAGACACACACACACACACACACAGAAAATTATAGTATATAAGGATTGCTGTGAATCCTAAAAATCCTATAAAATAAAATGTGGTTTTAATTATGAGTTCATACCTTCGAGATAGGCGATACAGTAGCGGCATTTGCGGAGATGGAGAAGGGAGGGATAACGTAGAATACATAGATTACGCAAACACAATACGGGAGACTCACAGGAGATGCGTACGGAAGTCGACTATGGCGACATATCCATGGCAAAAAGGAGCGCAAAACTGATGTTTGCGTGCGGGTAAATTATAAGCGTGCACGTATCTCAAATCTTTACTCGTATCTCAAATCTTTACTCGTATCTCAAATCTTTACTCGTATCTCAAATCTTTACTCGTATCTCAAAGCAAAAATAGCTTGAACTCTTACTCGTATCTCGGGACGGTTGTATCTCAAGGCATTACTGTATTTTCCCAGCAGTGGCCGACATATTGGCTGAGATATTGAGGATGTGTAGGAAATTGCATAAATAATTAAAAGGTCTTTGTTTGTAGTCTAGGCTGGATGCATCACACACCAGAACAGTTCACCGGGTGCAGCACACGGGACCCTTTTCCTCTGGACGGACTCAACCGGGGACCATGGGCTCCCGTGGGCAGCCGCGCCTGGCCCCCTCCCTCCAGGTAATACACCTGATCATCATCAGGGCCTCATTATAATTTTAGTGACTTCGCTGATAAAGTTGTGTCTTAGATTTGTTTCCTGGCGTGCCTCATTCCAGTCCTCTTTTTATTAACGGTTGAATGGATAAGTTCTCAGAGGGAGAAAGATTGTCTCTCTCAGCTTTATTTTTTGTCTGTTTGAATATAGATAGATAGATAGATAGATAGATAGATAGATAGATAGATAGATAGATAGATAGATAGATAGATAGATGTTAAGATGAGTAACACCGGGACAACCAATGAGAGATTATAGATAACATCATATAGGACTCCTATTCATGCAATAACAAGTCTTTATATGATCAGCAGTCCAGGTTTTACCACAGATACATTGGGAGCCTCCTGTTGTTTTACCATAGTAGTGGAGATTCATCCCATGTTCACCTAATGGTCCATATACACATGTTGACATCTAATGTCTTGGGACTTTCAGAGAAACACAGAAACCCCTTAATGCATTTTCAGTTCTGATACTAATACATTGCCATTCTAATCCTTAATCTCTCAAATCTTACATTGTGTTTAAAGAACTATCAGAAGGAGTGATTAAAGCACAAACATTTTCTTGATAGGTGCGTACCTGGTGTCAATCAGCACCACTTCGTCCCCCATATGCCACCCAGTCACCTGACTGGCCTAAACCAGCCTAGTAAATTCCCAAACAATGGGTGAGTGTCTTTTTAAACTTTAATTGTTGTTTTGCAAACGCTTCTGGCAAAAATGTACAACTTTTGTAGGTTTGCTAACGTCTTTTTGTATTTCCAGTGCTTTACATCGAGGGGATAAGCAAGACCTGTCTCAGACTTTGTTGCCAGGGTTACAAAGGATGCCCCTTGTTCCTCCAAGGCCTTGGGAACCAACCAGAACAGGCCAGGGTTATGAGCCATTGCCCGGTGACAACCACAACCGACTACACAATGGCTACAATGCAGGGCCTCCTGCACACCTCACAGCTCGAGCCAATCAGCTACTGAAGGTGAATATTGACCTTATATTTCATTACTTTTCTTGTCACATGAATTATGTTGTGAATGACTAGCTTTATTGTACACGTTTACGAATTCACTCATAGCACTGTAGCTCACTAAACTGAATGTTTGGATTAAGACTCTCACCAATCTCTGTTTCTGTCTCTTTCTCTAAAAGTATGGTAGTGCTCATCCTCAGTTCATATCCCATGGCCCTCGGCCCATGCATCCATTACCTGATATATGGACTCAAGTTCAGACTCAGCAGCAACCTAGAGGACCTCACTCTCATTCTGGACAGTTAAAACGGCCCGGTCCCACTCTGGGAGAGCACTCGGTCATTCAGCATACCCCTGCTCCATCTCTACACCGGCCCATAGAGGACTCACCCAGTCCAAGCAAGAGAAAGAAGAGCTCTGGGTCTGAGCAGGTTGGTCATCTCTTTACGTCCATGCATTTCTGTCTTGAAACTCTCCTTTAACAAATGTTGTAAAAAAAACTCTCTTTATATCAGGCTCCTCATTCAACCATGCAGCGCATGCCTGTGCAACATGTACATTTGAATCAGCAGCCATCCTCGAACTACCCCACTCCCAAACCTGGATTTTGGAACCCACTGCACAAAGGAGGAGCACCCTGGAATGCAAATGAACGCAAAAGTGGGCAGGTCGATTTCCAGGTCAGTCGTAGTCGCTGATCTGAATATTAATATTCAGTGATTGTCAGTTTAATATATGGCATTTATAGATGACGAACCCACTTTATACCCTTCACCCATATGCCACCCACACAATACACTATTTTAGCCCTGACTTTCCACTTATCCAACAGTTAATGGAGATCTCGCCAAAGTGCCGAAATTGTAGGCAAATCTATTTAGCAGGTTAAAATCTGGGCTTGTCTACAATGCAAATCCTGTAACGTACAGTGTTTTTAACTAACATCGGCGATGACAGACAGTCATGTAGTTTTAAAGTACAGCAGCCCGTTGTCATGTGGACATTATTACTGACATTGCCTCTCTCTATTCTCAGGAATCAGCAAAACCAGGAATTGGAAGTTTCCCATATAAACCGCCTCCCTTGAATCCTTCAACCATGTCTTCACCCACAAATCCCCCCACAAGAGGTTATGGACAAATCAGGGGTCAGTCCCACAAAACTGGTCCATCATCACAGTCTCTGGGGCCTCCTTCACAGAGCCCTCACATCCATCATTCTACATACCCCTACCCCAACAACAGACCTTCAGCTCAGACCCAAGGGGCACCACAGGGTACCACTCCACAAAGAGGATATGATTCTGGAGTGAATTCTTTGGATAGCCAGGTTCCACCACCACCTACATCCTCATCACTGCGGGCAGATAGGGAGCGCCCTGCACCCTCACCAGCTAACCACACCACTGTGCCTTACAGTCACTCCCAGTTCCAGCCTCACCCAGGGCTGATCCATTCCACCAGCCCACCAGCCAGAAACCAGGCCAAGGCCACAATACCTCAGCACAACCCCAACAAACCCTGGAAGAGCCAGGTAAAGCACACAGAAAATGAAATTAATCGCACAAATGCAAGTTCTATTAACTACAACCCAATTTGGGGGGGGGGGTAATATTAGTAAATAGGGATGAGCGATTACAGCATTATCTGTTAACCATATGAATTATCTGTATCTGTACTTGGACTGGGCGGGGCCTAACCCGGAAGTGGGCGGGATTTAACCTGGAAGTTGACAGGTTGTCTTGAAATGGACAGGGATTTTTAATAAAACGCGGCAAGAAAGTGTCAGACACTCAGTGCCTGAAATAAAATAAAAAAACTGGTTAGAGCCAGCAGACGTTTAAAAACAAAAACTCAGATGACCAGCAGAGAGAGAGAGAGAGAATGTGTGTGTGTGTAGCTAATTAATTTGTAATAGTTTTTATACCACTACTTTATTTTTTGCGTGAGGTCAAAAAACTGGTTAGAGCCAGCAGACGATTAAAAAAAGCAAAGAAAATCTCAGACAGGCAGAGATACAATGCTAGTCGCATTCTACCAAGCACCACGTCTGAACAAACCCCACGTTTACCAGAACTATACTGGTTAATAAGTAAGTACTACAAAAGTACTACTTCTCTTCTCAGTGTTCTGTGAGTGACCAGGGCGGGACACAGCAAATCTGTATGTGTAGGGGAGGGGCGCTGTGACTAGTCTATCACAGAACGCAGACACAGTCAGCTACCCAATGAGGATTTTTATTCAATCCGAGCACAGATATTGACTCGTATAATACTCATACACGGCAAAAGTGCTTTATCCATACCGGATACTCGTTTCAACTCTAGTGAATAGCATTATACACAACCTTTAACTATAAATCAATAGTTACAATTTTGTGTCCAATGTTTTGTTAACTCTAATGTTCTTTTCCCTTTAGGACTCGCATGACATTTCAGCGACAGGGGATTCTCAGGTTGTCGCACGCCTTTCTCAGGCACAGAATAAGGTTATTGGGGGCAACCAGGTTCCAGGGACGCCCAAACGTGTGAACCCTTCTCAGGCCCCAGCTCGAAAACCTGTCATTACCCCAAACCTGGAAATTCCGCATCCACCTTGCTCCATGGAATTATATACCAATGTTGGAAGCCTTGCTACTATGAGCTCTGCACCCCCTACCACCTCCTCCATCCCCAGCACTCTAAGTAGCTGGAGAGGAACAGATTCTTCAGTGCTAATCTCAAACCCAAACCATGTATCAATGATTGGTCAAAATCTGCAACATCCAGGGTATCAGGGTGTCCACCCTGGTGTTGGAACCCTTCCACACCCATATAGAGGGGCACAATCTCAGATTCAGCAATCCACTCTTCCTCACACAGGGCAAGGTAGACCCAACTACACCCCGGTGTCCTCTACCTTCTCCACCCTAAACTCAGGGCTTCAGAGATCTGGGGAGAGTGTCATTACCAGCAAGACTTCTAACACTCTCCCACAAGCCGTCAGTTCACCTTTACATCACCCTCAACCTCCAGCACACATAAAAGTAAATTCAGTGCTCCAGCCAATATCTAACAGTTCATACAACCCAGTTCCCATTCAAGCCTCCTGTTCAATTTCTCAGGCAACTACTACTGTTCCAGCCCCGGTCTATCCAAGGTCCTGCCACATACAAGCAGAAGAGAGACTGAGAAATCGGGAGGAAGAGAGAAAAAGGAATGTAGAGCGACAAGAAGTGGAGACAAAGCCACACGGTGAATCCGCAATCAAGAGTCTGGAACGTTTGTTGTCAGTTAGTGCAACTGAGCTTCCACCTCCTCGTTTATCTCCAGCCAATGCACCCTCTTCCGCCTCACCACCTAGCCAGAATTCACCACCTTATCCCTGGTTGAGTCGAGGAGGAGTACCCCCACGTCCTTCTGGACCTGCAACGAACATTATGGAACAACCACGACCACCCCCCCTCACCCCCCAGACCGAATATGCCCGCGAGAAGCAGAGGCAGAGAGAGAAATGGAAGAGTGGAGCACCATCTCAGATTTCCACTGGGATCCCCACATACCCCTCAGAGTCAGGTATTATCAACCCCTCCCACAACCACACAATGCAATTAAAGCCTGACTCATCCAAAGATGTCACCATGTTGAAAACCTCTCATATTTCTGGGATTTTGGATGCTATTCCCAACCCCCCACCTCTGAGAGAGCCACCCAAACTTTACCAGGCTTTCCCCAAGGATGTTCGCTCTTCATGTACACAAATCAACACAACCGCAAATAGCCTGCAAGAACGTATGCCCAGTACAGGACTTGGTAGTCTGGGTAGCAGTGCTGGTAGTTGCAGTGGTGACTCTGACGGTGCCCAATTTGAGGAGGAAACTTCAGAGCTCTTGCCTGATGGATTGGCTAACATTATGAAGATGCTGGATGAGTCCATCAAGAAAGAGGAGGAGCTGTATTCTAGTCACAGGGGAGAAGAGGCAGTACCGGAACCTCAGTTTTCTACAAATGTGGCTCAGATGAAGAGTTATTTATGCGCACCAGACCTCGTGCCTGCCCTAAAGCAATCTCCAACTGAGAATTATCAGCCAGATAGCCATGCAAGCCCACCTGTGTTAAGTCGGCAAGGTTCCTTGGCATCACCTTGTAGTCTCACTTCTTCACTTGAGGAAGAGGAGGAGGTTCTTAAGATCATTCCCAAGTCTGTCAATTCCATTAGTATGCAGTCCCAAGAATGTATTCTTGCCACAACAGGCACCAACTATCGCCATAGTGACTTGGCCAAGCTGTATGGCCTTCCAGAGGTTGAGAAAAGTGAGTGTGAAGATGATGAGGAAGAAGCTGATCGTGAAGATGAAACGCCTTCCTCTTCACCACCACCTCAGAGGCCACATCTCCACCAGACAGGTGTACACAGCATGTTTAAAAACCTCGCGTCTGTACTTGAGAGCCAGAAATACACCTACCGGGGTGGACCCTTTGGTCGTCCTCCTCCCTCTGCTTTTGTGGGAGTTAAGTACTCTTCGTCTCTTTCTCTGGGGCCTGACATTTGTAGGCAACAACAAAGCACTTCTCCCACATCAGGTACAACCAATCACCCAGGTTTTAGCAGTCCGACACAAACACCTGCCATTGGTGACTCAGGTCAGCCCTGTCCCCTCTCGCCTACGGATTGGACATCTGAGAGGAAGAGAGGGGATCAAATAAGGCAGTCAGATCTTTTAGGTGATGATGAAGAGGTTTCAGAAGAACCCACAGAAGAGAAGGATTCTCTGATAGACTTGTTGGAAAGACGACCAAAGCTGACCACCATCTCAGAGTCTTCATTAGCTGAGCTTGGTCATAGCTATGAGATGAACAAACACATACTCCCTTATAAAGATCACTCGAAGGTTGAGTCACAGGAAATATGCAAACCCGATAAAGAAAAGGACAGACATAGAGACAGGGATCGAGAGAGGAAACACAAACACAGTAGCAAAAAGCATGAGGACCGGAAAGAGCGAAAGAAAAGGCACAGAGAAAGACACGACGATGCGTCTCTTTCCTCATCCTCATCTTCCAGCTTCAGTCGACGGCACAGGGACGGAAAGTCACACAAGGAAAAGAAGAGCAGGCAGGTGCTGGGTAACCTGGACATTCAGAGCAAGGAGTTTAGAGAGAAGGAACAAGAGCGGGATGGAGACAAGAAGAGAAGGAAAGAGGAATGTAACCGATCTCAGAGTGAAGGCGAAGAGTGGGCACAGAGTAAAGACAAGGGCAGCAGCTCAGGACGTTCATCTGATCTCCCATCAGCTTCATCAGCATTATGTTCTGACGACTTTCAGAAGCTGAAGGCACTGACAGACGGACCACCCAAAGAACTGAAGATACGCCTTATAAAGGTGGAGAGTGGGGACAGGGAGACATTTATTGCTTCAGAAGTGGAGGAGAGGAGGATTCCTCTGGAGCAAATCACCATAAAGAACTCGGCTAGTGAAATCATCAGAGCCTGCAAGTAAGCGATATTTGCATCTCTGAAAATATTTCTTGTTTGCAGTGGCAGTTTAGTTTGATGTCATTAGGGCTGTGAAATATCATGTCTAATTCTTGATGTCTTGTTTCAGGGGAGCCCGTGTGAAGGAGAAATTTAAGGAATCATACCTCCTGCCTGCCTTCTCTGTTAAACCAATTTTTGGCACAGAGCTGCCCATCCCTCGGGAGAAACTCAACCCCCCCACCCCTAGTATCTATGTAAGCACTGCAGTAGCATTGTCAGCAACTCCTGCCCCCTTGTGGTCACTTTTATGATTTATTTGTATTTTTATTATTATAATTTTTTTGAAGTATACCAACTTTATGCATTCTTTTTTTTAATCAACACTTGAATTAAAGTTTCACAAAAAAAGAAAATGAAAAATATTGCTGGCGGGGAAAGAGTTAATGTACAACCAAACATTAACTCTTTCCCCGCCAGCAAATATTTTTCTTTTTTTTTTGTGAAACTTTAATTCAAGTGTTGATAAAAAGAATGCATAAAGTTGGTATACAAAAAAAATATATATATATGAATATGTATGTGTGTGTGTGTGTGTGTGTGTATACATATGTATTTGTATATGTGTGTTTGTGTAATGACTACAATGTGCATAAATTATGCTGTAATTGCTTGTTTTTGATCTGGAGATGTTGTAATGGCGCCCCCTGTCGTATAACAGTGAAAACATGGAAAGTCTGAAAATCCTGTCAGTGGTGGAAAAGCTTTTTGTAAATGCCGGAAAATTCCTTCAGTGGCAGGGAAAATATTTAAAAGCATGTCTTAATGATTCCATGTTGGTGTTTCTCTGCAGTTGGAAAGTAAAAGAGATGCGTTCTCTCCGGTCCTGCTGCAGTTCTGCACAGATTCTAAAAACCCCATTACTGTCATCCGGGGACTAGCTGGCTCCCTTAGATTAAGTAAGTTACTGCAGATGTCTTCTGGATAGGTGGTGGATGGACAGATTTTTTTATTTTGTGTAACTCTACAGTTGTGGTAACTGAGTTGCACTTTTATTCCTCCTTTATAGATCTTGGCCTGTTTTCCACTAAGTCTTTGGTGGAAGCAAATGCGGAGCATGCAGTGGAAGTCCGGACCCAGGTTCAGCAGCCAGCAGATGAGAACTGGGATCCCACTGGTACTGGCCAGACCTGGCCCTGCGAGAGCAGCCGGTCGCACACAACGATTGCCAAGTATGCCCAGTACCAGGCCTCCAGCTTCCAAGAGAGCTTACAGGTGTGAACACGAACGTACACTCGCACTCCATAAAACATTTGATGGTGTTTGTTCATTTCCGGAGGTGTATCGGTCATTTAGGAAACGCTTTAGATTTCTTGTTTGAGTAGCTCATTCTGATATAAAGTATAAAATGAATCATGCACTCATCATACCATTGTCTGACCTTGCAGGAAGAGAAGGGCAGTGATGATGAGGAGGAGGACGATGTGAAATCGGCCACTAACTCTGAGAATATGACCAGTCTTTCCTCAGCTCCCAGCTCCTGGTAATTAAATCAGCACTTAATTCTTGAATTGATCCAAATAATTACATTTCCTTCATTATTTTTTTATTAAAAATATAATAAATCATCATCCCTGTGTCTGTATGAATAAAGAGCTGTTATTAATTTTCATTATTTTTTACAGTTCAGAGCAGAAATCTGTGGGGAAGATCATTAAATTTGGCACCAACATTGACCTGTCCGATCCTAAAAGGTAAGATCATTGTGCATGGTTACTTAATCGTGTGCAGTGCCTTCCTGTTTCATTTGGATGAAGTATAAATTACACAGGCAGCATTCTACTTCCACAACATATTTATGGTGGAGATTGTCAAGCAATTACTTGTATTAACTGTATTAACCAAATAGTGTTGTCTTGTGCTTTAGATGGAAGCATCAGCTCCAAGAACTGCAGAAGTTGCCGGCGTTTATGCGTGTTTCTTCCAGTGGGAATATGCTGACCCATGTTGGCCACACCATTTTGGGAATGAATACGGTTCAACTCTACATGAAGGTCCCTGGCTGCCGCACACCAGGTTTGATTCATCTCAAATAACTTTCTTGATTTGTACTCAGTCAAGAATGGGTTATTCTGCTTTGGCAAGTATTACATTTCATGTTTAATGCTTATGTCATCAGGACACCAGGAGAACAATAACTTCTGTTCCGTAAACATCAATATTGGGCCTGGAGACTGTGAGTGGTTTGCCGTCCATGACAACTACTGGGAGGCCATCAGTGATTTCTGTGAAAAGTAAGAAACTGCGAATCTGAATCTGTCTTTGTAAGTCAGTTGATCAAAAACCCTGTCAAAATAAGACTCATTAGAAATCAAATATTGTTTGGCTATTAAAGTATTTATTTTAACCAAAAATATACAGTAATACCTTGAGATACGAGCGTAATCTGTTCCAGGATCGAGCTTGTATCTCAAATCATTTTTCCCATAAGAAATAACGGAAAAAATTGATCCGTTCTGGCCCTCTAAGAAACTCCCTTATTAGTGCTAATAACAATAGAAAGAACATGTTTTAATTGCTATAGAGACACACACACAAAACATTATAGTATATAAGGATTCCTGTGATATAAAATAAAATGTGGTTTTAATTATGAGTTCTTACCTTTGAGACAGACGATACAGGCATGTGCGGAGGAAGAGGGAGGGATTACATAGATAACGCAAACACAATATGGAAGACGCGGGAGATGCGTACGGAAGTCGACTGGCGAAAAATCCATGTCAAAAAGAAACGAGCGCAAAACTGATGTTTGCATGTGCGTAAATTACATCCGTGAGTGGATAACAGATCCACACGCGAAAAAACGGGAGCCCACAAGCTCATTTTAATCCCTCACGCGCATGACATCTCTGCACGCAATACGCATGTGCGCGAACATTTCCCACACGTACGCGCTCTATCTTCTCTCGACTGCTGTTTTTGCTCATGCAAACACTTTTATTTTAGTCAGCGAACACGTGAAGTGAAGGAGTGAGGGCGTAGGCTGCTCCGAGTGCTCAAACACCTAATGGCGCCTGTAAGCTGCTCGTATCTCAAATATTTACTTGTATCTCAAAGCAAAAATTTGCTTGAAGGCTTGCATCTATCTTGGGATGCTCGTATCTCAAGGCCTTACTGTATTAAGTTTGTGAATGTATTTTCTCAGGCATGGCGTGGACTACCTGACGGGATCATGGTGGCCGGTTCTGGATGACTTGTACCGCTCTAATATCCCTGTGTACCGGTTCATCCAAAGGCCAGGAGATCTGGTTTGGATCAACGCAGGCACTGTACACTGGGTTCAAGCCGTGGGCTGGTGCAACAACATTGCTTGGAATGTGGGACCTGTCAACTGTGAGTAATTTGTATCAGTTACGCAAACTGTCGCAACAAAATGTGTAAAACTAAAATTTATTAGACGGCAAAAAGATTTTTTTGTGATTAAAAATCCTTTATCTTTGGATTTGTAGCATATCAGTACCAGTTGGCTTTAGAGAGATTTGAATGGAACGAAGTGAAGAAAGTGAAATCCATCGTTCCCATGATTCACGTGTCCTGGAATGTGGCACGCAACGTCAAAATCACAGATCCAGACACTTACAAGATGATCAAGTGAGTGTGCGGCAGCATCGTAGGCTCTTTTTTACCAGGCGACACCACATGCACGGACATTTTATAAACCTTTCTCTCCTCCTTTTCAGACACTGTCTCCTTCAGTCTATTAAGCACATTCAGATCCTGAGGGACCAGCTGGTGGCGTCAGGAAAGAAGATCTCCTACCAGAGCAGAGTGAAGGATGAGCCGGCCTACTACTGTAACGAGTGTGATGTGAGTCGATTATTGTGCTTCATTGTTTGTCAAATACATTCTACATAGAAAAATACATTGTCGGTATGCAAAAAACCCAGCAGACCGGCAGAATTTTATGGCAAAAAGGAACATTTAACATACAGCTGTCTCATCTCAGGTTATGAAGTAATACTTCAACTCCGTTGCATTAGAATTTGGCAAAACTTGGTCATTTCTGCACCATTAGCAATCATATTTGTATCCTTTTGGTGTCACTAGAGGCCCAGGAATCACATTTATTATGCAGCTTTTATTGTGCCTTTCCTTTACTGTATAATATAGCTGTCTGTGCATGTAAACAATCTGCTAAGCACACGGTCTATGCCAACTGCCTTAAACGCTTTTTTGTAGTCCTGACATCAACATGTAAGACATTTGAAAAATTCCCTCCTACTAGCTATTTTGGATCACCCTCAAACAAAGGTAGTTATCAGTCCAGGATCGGTTTATCACTATCAACGGTGCAAAACATCATCACACAAGTTGAGGAATTGAGGAATCGGTGGCTAAAATTGATTGTGTTCCTCATCAGTAAAACTTTTTTCTGTGTATATGTGTGTTTATCGTTTTAATGAGCTAGCTAACATTCAGATTTGTAAAATATACAAATGTCATTTACGTCTTTTTGTTTGTCTAGAAGCACCATTTTTAAAGAGTGCATACGTGGTCTACTGCATAAGAACCTGTCTGAGTGAATCTGGAAATTAAGGCAAAATAACCTTAAAATAAGATTTCCTCCTCAGATGCCACGTCTGTCATTTATATACTGCTGGAAGTGACTCCTCCAACTGCGTGGCATCATTAACCAATGTGGTTGAACGTCAAATGTGCAACATTTGTGACTAGCTAATTGATTTCCTCAATCTATCGCACTTTGGCGGTAGAGATGCACCAGTCGTCTGGCCGTAAATCGGTTTTATTTTGGCCAAACTCTATTCCGGACTTGCAAACAAACTGCTATGCAATATATTACAAAGTCTGTTAACGGGACGTTAAAACACAGGCTAGAAACGGGATGCGCCAAAGACAGAGCACCGCCAGCAGAGCAAATACTGTACCGGGCACAAGCTCACTCATTGTGATGCTTAACCTATAAACCCCTACCTGCAATTCTATATTTATAGGAATGCATCTCTGAAGTTTTTCTCTGGCCAATGAACGAACACATAGTTATTTCTGAAGTAACAATTCAGATCAGGATTGGTAGCATTCAAATATTTATCCAGTTCCTTTTGCTTGAAGAGCGATTCGTCATGCCGGTACGGAGCCGAAGCTGGCCATGGGGTCTGTGCAGAGGACCTGTGTGGTTCTTGTGGTCTTTGCTGAGGATCTGTGCCAATGGCGGTCATATCGACGAGGCCTTCACAGGGGATTATCTAGTAGACACGGTCTCTGCTGACATTCAGAGCTGCGTTTTGGTCGTAGATGAAGGTCCATCATCATGGACCGGATACAGCCGACTACGGTAACCTTAGGATAAGGATGAGACAGACAGGCTAATATGAGCATAGATGCTATTCTCCTTTTGATGTAACAAGTACATCTGTTGTAATAGGAAGTGAACCTAACAATCATTTAACTGATGTTGCATTATAGAAATGTGTTTTGTGTATCCCATATTAAAGAGATGTGATATTAGACTAGATTTAAACTGACGGAGTGTGTCTGGAATACCCTTCCTAGCCTTGTTCGGGAAGCAAAGTTTGGGTGTAATATACATGAAGGACTATAATGTGTTAAGAGCTTGTTCAAGTATTGAGGAGCTAAACCCTTTAATTTTTAAATGTATACAGTGTTTAATAGGGAGCCAATACAGTGTTGACAGAACCAGCTAATATGCTGATACTAACTGGTTCTAGTAAGGAGAGTAAAACTGGTTCTGGTTCTAATCTCAAGAGCTGCTGGATTTTGGACCAGCTGGAGTTTGTTTATTAATCATGCAGGGCAACCACCCAGTAGACCCATTACAATAATCTAGCCTTGAGCTCATAAACTAACTTTTCCACATTTGTCATTGAGAGCATATGTTGTAATTTAAGATGGAAGTATGCAGATTTACAGATGCTAGATAGGTGGATTTCAAATGAAAGATTGGTATCAAAGAGCAAACCCAGGTTTCTAACTGATGGTGAATCCTTGACAGAGCAGCCATCGAGTGTTAGACAATAGTCTAGGTTATTACACACAGATGTTTTTGGTCTAATAATTTGACTGTCTAGTAATTTCCAACTGACAAAGTCATCTATGCTTTGTTAATTTAGTGAATTGGTACGTTTCATCAGGGTGTGAAGAAATGTAGAGCCAAGCTTCCTAATGATATCTCCCAAAAGTAGCACGTACAGGGTGAAAAGCAACGGTCCTAGTACTGAACCCTGAGGTACTCCGTACTGAACTTGTGCTCAATGTGACACCTGACCGTTACCAATTTGTAGCAGTAAATGAGGAGCTGTATGATTTGAACTATGCCTATTCAAAAGAATATTAGTGTTGTTATTGCTGCATTTGATGCAATTGGCTGCAACAGAGAGAGATATCTTAGTGTACGTTTCCGAGATAAGAAAAATCGTTTTGTTTGCCAGAATACACTGACATGATTTAATGATGAACTTGTAAATGCCATACTGGGGCCCTTTAAGAGTTTCTGGTTTGTTTGTTTTTGTTATTGAGCAGGTGGAGGTGTTTAACCTGCTGTTTGTGACCAGTGAGAGCGGCAGCCGGAAGACGTATGTGGTGCACTGCGAGGACTGTGCACGCCAACGCAGCCCAAACCTCTCCAATGTCGTCGTGCTGGAGCAATACCGCATGGAGGAGCTAATGAACACCTACGACTCGTTCAGCCTGGTGAGTTCAGCAGCACGCTCCGTCAAAGCGCACAAACGTGAACAAAGCTTCAGACAGAGCTAACATCTGTGATTTGTGTGTTTGCTTTCTCAGGCCGTCATTCCCAGCTCCCGATGAGAACGTCTCGCATCGTTCTCACACAGCCATAACCAAAACTCCTGCTCGCAGGACAAGATCTTTTATTTTAGTCCAATTTAGACTTAAAACATTTACCGTTGGGGAAAAAAAACAACTTACTACTGTTAATATTTGTTGAACAGCCAATCCAGAACCAGTTTACTCAGCATTGTTTACAGAACCAATCAGCCAATAAGACTCGGGTTGACTTCTGTCCGTCTTGTGTATCAACCTCTGAATGGCTCTGCAGGACTTCAGATGGACTGCCGTTTGGTGCTGTTACTGCTTAAAGCAGCGGAGTTGACCAGATCCTGTCCGTTCAGGCTTTTGTTCTTAGTTTGCTTTTTTTTTTGTTTTTAGTCTCGAATACTGAAATATTGTCTAAATGCTCTTTGTACTTTTTCGTGGGTGCTTATTTTTCTCCAATAATTTATTATTTTTAAACCTAGAACAGCCTAGATATATACCACATTGGCCTTGTGACTTGTATTTAGCGAAGAGATAAAAATTAATAATACTAATAATAGAGCTATGGACATTTTTCTAAAGCATTAAGAATTAAAAGAAATAGTTGTTCAGAATGCTTCAAAACATACGGGTTTTAAAAGACTTTTTCAGTTTTAGAGTGGAATTTTGTGTTTATATCATCAGGACAAGCATTGCATTTGTAATCAAACTCTTTTCCTGCGTTTTGTGAGTATACGTGTTCAGTTTTATCTGTTTTGGTCAGTGAATTGTTTCTCACCTCTATTTTTCCCCCCCTTAATTGTACATTTGTTTCTTTTTTTATTTAAAATGTTCTTCTATTTATTGGATATCAAATGTTCTCCCCTGCCTCAACATGCGTATCAGATGTTTTAAGGGTTTCTGTTGTTCTTCTAAGTCCTCTGTAATATTTTAAGGGTGCTGATCTTTTTTCTTTCTTGTTTTGAATCTTGGTGCTTGCCCCTTTAAATACCGTATAGTTCCTGTCTATATGAGTTAAATCTCTCATAACTAGATCGAGGACTAGAGGACTCGACTAATCAGAAGTTGTCTGTTTTACAAAGACATTTTGTTCTCACTTAAGTTCGAAACAACTTGACTTAAATGTGATCACTGTTATATATTTGAACACCTGTTTGTTTTGGCGCAGGTTAAATCTAGGTCCCGTGTTCATACGAGTTCTGTGCTCTGCTTGTTTTTGTACCGAGATGGAGACTTGGACTGATGTCAGAAATCCTGAGCCTTGATTAGCAGCTATTCTGTGATGAATTCAGGGGGCTAAGAGCAGTTTTTGATACCTATCTTACACATTTAGTGGTGCTTCTGTCCTGTTGTAAATGCTGTTTGTTTGTGGACACATTTGCCATGCTTACTACATACAGCGGGCATCAACTTTCAACACACACGCAGTGGGTCGACGTACGCCTGGACTGAGAAAAACCACATTGAACTGTAAATTGTGGCGTTTTACTGGAACGAGTAACAGTGTGAAAGGGGCTTTAACGCATTGTTTTGAATAATATACTGTAATTTTTTACAGCTTTAGATGCGTTAGCGTGAAATGACTCATGTATTATCAGGAAAATGGTTTTGATTGATATAGATGGTGCTGAGTTCTTGAGCTACTCAATTTTTTTAAGAAATATTTTTCCTGTTGCAATATACACACTTTTCTTTTTTTCCCTCTTTATTATTTTCTTTTTGTGGTTATTTAAAATCTGCACTGTTTTTGGAATTCACACACGAAGCGAACTGAGCCAGACATGTCTTAAACACTTTGTGAATTCGTGTGACATTGATATGATTACTCTGAATAATATTAAATGCTTTTGATAAACTTTGTTCTGTGCCATGTCTCTGTGTTCATTCAGAAGCTTTCAAAAAATTCGATTTGCCATATCTCAAAATATTACTTAAAGGGTTTCAGTAATATTTGGATATCGAAACACAAAGCCGCAGTGTTTTTAAGATACACCATGTAACGTTTGGCCTTCTAATGGTTAAAGAAAGCATGCAGAAGAACAATGTTTTGGATGTGACACGGTTCTGCAGAACAATATGGCTCTTTCTCATAACTAAAAGCGTTTATTCTACTGCACAAAACATTCACTTGCTAGACTTCTAACCGGATTAGATGGAAAGGATCTCCAGCTGAGTATGTGAGATGTTACTGTAACTTCATCCATTAATAGACACAGTTCTTCCTCGAGAAGTGGCGTTTGCCAGCAGATGTTGCTGCTTTCTCACTCGCTGTGACAACTAACCCCTGCCACTCCCACCCCAGACACGCGCCAAAGTAGATGGAGCAACTTTTCTCTATTTACAGATATGAGACACGCGGGTGAGAGATGCATGTATGTAATGTCCTCCAAAAACCATCCCAACTGCTGCAAATATAAACACTCATAACAGGTGATGAATCTGGGTAAGAAACTCAAATGCATTTATGATGTTTTGATTAATTAGCCTTAAGTTTTCATAAGTCAGGCTGTTTAAGTCTTTTACATCTAATATATATATACATATATATATACATATATATATATACACATATATATATATATATATATATATATATAACGTTTTGCTTTGCATTTGCTTTTTTTATATTTATATATATACAGCTCTGGAAAAAATTAAGAGACCACTGCAATTTTTTGTTATTTTTACCAGTTGTGGCTTTCAGCAAATAAATGCTCTCAATTACAATACAGTAATTCCTCGGTTTACGAGCGACTTGGTATACGAGCAAATCGGTGTACGAGCAAGGAGGGTCGAATCGGTGTACGAGCATTGTATCGGTGTACGAGAAAAAAAATTTCCCTCACCCATGCGCAGTTTTGTGTGGAAAAAGTCCTAACGCTCAGCATCCTTGTGCACATTTTTACATGAAATATCCTAATGACAGCCTCTCATTCATAACACAGTCAGGAGGTTCCAACCCCTTTTATAACCCCTTAACTCATTCATTGGCTTCATCATTCACCACAGTGATACTTTTATAAGTGATTTACAGAAGTGTTTACCTTATATTCTAAACATTAATTAATTGTGATCACTATTGCTCACGTAGTGAAATATACACGGTTTTAGCCAAATAATAAACAAAGAAATAGGGTTAGACAAACCATATTTTTATACAAACAACATATAAGCCTCTCCTACAAATGAGCACTGTTTTCATGTTCGTCGGACCTGCCGTTTCTCTGCAGTATCGGCAAAAGCGCAAGGAGTAAAATGTGACTTGTTACCCCGTGAGCGGGGCTCGTTTTAACAGACAGCGGGTTAGTTGTAACACCATGTTATCCAATGCAAGTTCATTCACGTATTTTTATTTGTTTAAAAAAGTTGCGTCTTGATGATCATAAGCATAACTTTTTTCCTTTATTTTTTACATTTGTTGTGTTTCGAACAATGTAATGACATGAAAAACGTTTTAATAGGTTAATACAATGCAAAATAAATGATTATTGATGCAACTTGTTCAATGCGGCTCAGTGTTACAACTAACCCCGCGCTGTCTTGTTTACTTCAGGACCGGATAGCAGCCACTAGCTATGTGTTTTTCACGTCTTTCAAAATGGTACCATCTTTTAGCCAAGAAGATGGTAATCATAACAATATAAGATTAGACTAACAATCTTTCACACATTCTTTGAAAATCGAAAAACAACTACTATAACAAAAAATATTTACATGCTGCCAAAAGAGTTTTTCCTGTGGTTCTCATCCAAACAATTTCTCGAAAAATGGCCAGAAGACGTGTGCAAACAGTGTGATGTAAAGCCCTTTAGCACGTCACATTTATGCCCCTGCAACTATCAAAAAAAAAAAAAATAATAATAATAATAATAATTCGCTGTTACTATTTACCCCGTGTTACTTTGTGCCCCGCGCTCCCCTAGTTCTCTCTCGGCTCCCGCAAATTCGTTCGTTCGAGGCTCCCGCGAATTCGTTCGTTCGAGGCTCCCGCGAATTCGTTCGTTTGCGGCTCCCGTGAATTCGTTCTCTCGCGGCTCCCATGTTCCACGACTTTAGCTCTGGATTATCACTTGTTTGTTTTCTGCACTACTATAATAAATTCACTCATTTGCTTTCATCCTTGCTTTCCCCGCTCCCCCCTCCTCCCTCCTCTCTCTCCTCCAAGCAGGCTGCTCAAACCTGATGTGCATTACAGTAAATTGTCAAGTATTTCTAGAGTTTAATTGTCAATTATTAATTAGTATTTATATGAGATCTTAATGATTACAATTTTAATTTCAATTAATAGGGTAAAACCAAAAAAATATTTAAAATGGGCATTTGTGGTCATGTGGAACGAATTAATTGATTTTTAGTGCATTCTTATGGGGAAATTTGTTTTGGTGTACGAGCATTTTGGTTTACAAGCTCGCTCTTGGAACGAATTAAACTCGTAAACCGAGGTATTACTGTATTTATTTGGAATTTGGGAAAAATGTTGTCAGTAGTTTATAGAATAAAAAAAAAATGTAAATTTTACCCAAACACATACCTATAAATAGTAAAACAAGAGAAATTGATCATTTTGCAGTGGTCTCAATTTTTTCCAGAGCTGTACATACTGCTTGCAACACTATCATTATTTGTGTTGCAAATATTATTTATTATTAAATATTTCACTCATCACATTGCAATTCCACACCAGGCACGGCGTTATCAGCAGGCAAATATTTATCCTTGTTTTGCGTCAGGCTCATCCCTATCAAAGTTCCTTCCTGTTCTTCATTGCTGACGTGGTTCAGAGGAACCGGAGCTTGTTTACGTTTGTGATCAGCTTCCAGCAACATTCCCTACAACTAAACTCTGATACGTGATTGGCGCAAGATTGCTCACTTCATTCGCTTTTCATTTATCTGTGGGAATAAAACACACACCCACGAGGGCTGGACGCGACACAAGAGTTCAGATGATGGCCAGATACTCCAAGCGGCTCATACAGCCATACATGCTTCCAGAAGCTCATCACAGTCGTCACTACAGGAATCATAATACTCCCGTCATAACACCCCAAATGTGTAAGCATACACTTATCCAAACGGACTGAACACAAGCAAGTCAGGAGTTTGAAAAGGATATTAGGATCATGCAGAGGTTAACGTTGCACAGGCCTGCGGATTTCCTACTTCCTGTCAGTACAGGAAGCTCTTTCCACCCCTCCTTTAACACATTGCTCAGTGTTTCTCCATTCAGAAAGCCAAATTGACAATGCAAATGAATGCACACTTGAGTCAAGCTGTAGCGAACTCTAAACCAGAGGCTGGTGAAAGCAAACCACTCAGAAGACATACGCAGGGAATAACCTTGACCAATTGATTCTTTGCACATTGGCATTTAAGGCGATCTTCAGAACGATTAAAGCAATGCTCACGCACATCATTTCGCTCAAAGCTTGCATATTTGCACAAGTTTTATCTCTTCCATTTGAGCGGTTTCTGATCCCTGATCTCACTCCAGCCAGAGTAAACAGTGGGAAACACTCCATCTGACTGACATCAATTGATCTGATTTCTCTTATCAGTGACGCAAGCCAGCGTTTACACCATTCCTCCCATGTGCAGACACTCCCTCTGCACTTATAGATGCTCTTTTCATCATGAAGGAGAGCTGCTGCTTTCAGATCTCTACATCTTTCCTCGCCATCAGTTGTTTGGGATCCTTTCTGTTCTTTTCCCACGTCGCCTACAAAACTCTTGTCAAATGTGCATGTTAACTGGAAAGCAGGTCTAATTCTTAAATGTCGCCTAAATTATTTCCTTTTCACACTTGACTTTATAATAACAATAATAGTGATCAGCATTTTCACGTTAAAATAAATACGATTTTTTCCCCACATCATGATTGCAACCTTGATTTACTCAAAGCATGAATAAAGAAATTATACATTTCACAATATGACAAATTTACACAGAAAAGTGTCAACATATTTTTTTTATATATTAGCCTACAGTAATGGTCAAAAATGATGTCCGCTCTAGAAAATTCAGCTTTTTTAGTTATGTTTGAATTTGTGAAGGTTTTTAGCATACGAGTCGCGCTTCAAATCAATAGTTATATTTGTGATGATGCAATGAAACACGACAAAGTATACGGACATATTTCTGGCCAGGTTGTTATACAATAAAAAGTGCATGCAAAAACGAGAGAGAACCAAAGGAATATTAATAACTGATTATGGCGAGATCAATGAATGTTTTGTTCCTTTGTGATTTTTTTCACATGCATGAGTTTTTTGCCAATTCATTTTATCATAAATACTTTCACCGAGATTACTGTTTTAAATGATAAAAAATATATATTTTCTCATATTTTAATCAATCTTCTATGGTCATTTGTTTTAATGGCCCCTCCCGACATCAATTTTGGCCAAAGAGGAGAAGCCCAAATTTTGTAAGAACAAAACATATTATATTAAATGTTATGAAATGCGTGAACTTTATGGTGAACAAGTCGGTGTTTAATGCATACAGATCATTTTGGGAGTTGCAAATATTTTATTGAGTTCTGTTGACGATTACATTAACTTAATATTGTAAATTAAACTAAAAAAAATAAAAAATAAATAGTAACAATTAAATTTTCTTGATAACGTAATTGGGCAGTGGAATTCTAGTTACCAGGAGATAAATATTTAAATTAAGTGTTAAGTTTTTATTTTATAACTTCCAACAAGAAAAAAAGGGCATGTGAGACGGAGGCTCTGTATCTTACAGTCGTGTGTGTTAATTGTCACTAATAAAGTGTTTAATACGGTTATGTTTGACATTTACAAGGTTTCTGTGGTTTTCTCTGTGCTGAAGAGTAGATGCATGAAGATAAATGCTGTGCTAATAGCAACGACTGAGCCAATATCTGACATGCTCATTAAACGTACATGTTAAATAAGTAAGATTATGTATGTGCTACTTACTCAGTATTTTGATTAACAGATTAATTAATTGGTTCCAGGGCTACAACTCAAGTAGATGAGGTGACTTGAGGGCTGTTTACACGACAACATATTCAACTAAACACACAGTTCATTTACTTGAAAAGTATTAATGTCTCGGGATAAACTACCAAAAGTGAAAGCTGTGACGTGCGTTGGGTTCAGTCTATAGACGCACAATACTGCGCTTCCATGGATCCGTGTGAATGGAGATCGTTTGGAAAGCATACCTTGAATAATTAGTAGCATAAACACAAACTTTTACATTTTAATCCAAATGTAGTTTGTTAGTTGAACACGATTTCATTATAAGTTGCTATAGCTAAAAAAAAAGTATCCAAACTTTTTGGAGCCAACAAAATTCTGGAAACGTCCCCTAAAATAAAAGAGACTGATTGTTGCATAACGATTGCATTATGGGTGGAGGATGATGGATAACACGAGTGTCTGCACAGATCACTTGAGCAATATCAAGCAAAGATTTGGGGAAAAACATCACTTGGCACCATGCGGTCAGAGCGGTTTAGTTTTGAGCCGAGGAGAAAGGAGGTGTGGGAGATGTGGCGTAAATGTGAGGTGGTTTCATGTCCTCTCTCTCTATCCATCAGCAGTAATTAAAGTCTTCACTTCGGCTCTTTAAATAAACATTCCTTCCCCCACACAAAAAGAAAAGAAAGGGAGAGAGAGGAGAGGAGAAGGGTAAGGAAAAGGGGGGAGGGTGCGCGAGGGAGGCACAGCGAAAGGCACTGCTATAACTGCCAGGCAGGACACATCCATATCTCACTAACAGAGAGCGAGTGGACGAACGTGCGGCCAGTCTGAGATACAGAGGCAAGGAGAGCAAGGGTCGGTCAAGGACAAACGCTTTTAGAATTTTAAAGATTCTAGAACTTTTTCAACAAGGAGTTCCACGAAAAAAAGAAGAACAACAAGGAGTGCATGTTGAGTTAGACAAAGGCAAGAAAAAGAGGACGACTGGACTCACAGCGTCGGGTGAGTGGGGGTGCGCAGGGCTTGATAAAGTGCATGTGGGACTGGCCTATCAGAGGGGGAATGCTTGGCATTCGTGTCTCTCGTTAATTCTCATAACCCTTAACTATGCATGTGCACTTCTGCATGGTGGAGTGTTGCAAGCGCAGACCTGCTGCCTTTCATTGAAACGGTTTCACTCATGACAACTGCTCTGCGTAGCAGATCTGGTCCTCCAGAATTAAAGTTAAATCCGTTCCACCATCTGCCTGTGAGTTGCTATGCACTTGTAGCTCATTTCGGCGTTACACATGCATGGAAAGGATTTGCTCCGGGTTTGTTCTCAATTGTGCGATTCCCAGAAACGCAGGTTTCAGCGGGTGGAGCGGTGCCGTGTTCTTCAGGCTGAGTTCGGGTTTCCTGCGAGTGGAGATCCAGTGGTTTAGTCACCTGCCGTATATTAGGCACTGACAAACAGAATACAAAGACAGGAAGACAACACTACGGTCAGCGAGCGCACAAACGCGTGCAGGTCACCCTCATCATGGCATATTCAGGATCTTGTGTGTGTTTGTGTGTGAGAGAGTCATAGACCATCCTGTATCCATATTTAGATGATTAGCGTATGGCATTGAGGCCACAGCTGTCTGGCTTACTGTATTTATGTAGTTTGACCTCGAGCTATTGTTCTGGAGTCATATCTGGACGGACAGTCTAACCAGAGAGGGGTGTGTGTGTGTGTGTGTGTGTTGGATGCCTCTTTTCAGCGCTATATGGGTTACTGTAACCTGGGTTAAATATATATGATATTGAATATTGAATGAGAAATATATCTCTCTATGGTATTGATTGTGGAGTTTCTGCCGTGAGATGCAAGACAGAAAACTGTCTTGCATCTAATGACAGAAACTCCACAATCAATACCATAGAGATATACATTTTCTGAAGAGATTCGGGCAATAAAAGCAACATTTTCCAATTTATTTATTTATATATTTTTTTTAAATTATAAAAAAATAATTTTATACAATTATAAAAAAATAATTGCATATAATTATTAAAAAAAAGAATTGCATACAACTATAAAAAATAACTGCATATAACTATAAAAATATAAAATTTTATATAATTATAAAAAATATATATAATTTTATATAAATATAAAAAATATAATTTTATATAACTATTAATTTTTTTATGTAATTATAAAAAAATTATATAATTTTAATTATAAAAAATATATTTAATTTATATAATTATAAAAAATATAATGTAATATATATATACACACACACACATTTTTTTTATTATTATTATATTTTTTTGTATTTATAGAACACACATTTGAACTTGCATAAATTAGTAAACAATTTTTTTTAAACATCAAAAAACATTTAAAAACTATTGGCCTTTACTTTCTTTAGTAATACATAAGCCTCTCAGTCTTTATCCCTTCATCATATCGCCTGTGTTGTTCCAAACACACTGAAATACCAATTAGTTTCCGCCACATAAGGCCAATTGGCTTTCAGATTACAATCAGTCTCTGATTAAAGACCTAATTAAAGGATCATAGAAAGCTAGTTTCCTGGCGATAAGTGATTTAACCTTGCTCTGAACTCTATAGTTAGTAAACAGTGCGAAACAGATGTCAGTCTCCTGCACAGGCATCCACCACTGACAACACTTTATGTAACAACCTTTTTAGATGTTTAAACTACTAGTAAACAGAAGAACTCAGAGGGAGAAAACCTATAGTTTCCTGTTGTTTGCCAGCACAAATCACAGATTTTAGGAGGTCAGGGTCACACCACTTTCAAATACTAGCAAGTTCACTGTTAAAATGAGGCTTGTGTGACTAAATGGCTCAAATTAATTAACGGTTAAATGTTTTTATAAGTCAGCTCCTTTGCAATACGGTTGGACGATGTGGTTCAAGCATACAACTAAAGATACACAACGCTATCCAGGGCATTCCAGTCACAATTACCCTTAAACGCATATGTCAGGTCCTCATTTTTTAAAAGACATTAACCTTCTTTGCATTCCTCAGTCTATTCGTTACAAAGAATAAAAGGGGAAAATAAAATTATAAAAGGATGTCAGTTTTCTAAATAATAAAAGAAAAAGTTGATAGTGACCTAAGAGTTGGCGACATCTGACAGTGATTATGGTATAAAACATCTGCTCAAAATGAACCCTTTCAAGTTCCAAAAGGTAACAAATTATGCTTTATTTAATTATTTTGTAACCGTTATTAAAATATCAGAGCAGATTTATACTTTCGCAGCAGTTTGAGATTCATCCGTGTGAGATACAGGTCCGGGGTCGCTAAAGACCCGAGTATGTAATAGTGTAACATTAACACATTTAAGGATTGACATTTATGAATTGAGCAGATGCTTTTATCCTTTTTAGTACACAATCCCAGTATACAGACGATTAGCTTAGTAAACCAGCCAGAGAAGACATAAAAAGACAAAAAAAGTAAGTGTGTGTATAGAGTGCATTGGTTTAAGATTGTGAGGTCATTAAGTACTTGCGGAAAAGGTGCGTCTTCAGCTGCTTCTTGAAGGATGTGATGGTCAAAGTGGTGCGGGTGGAGGTTGGCACTTCATCCCACTAGAAAGGGACAGAGAGAGACAGAGTGAAGGTTTTGGCGAGTGACTTTTCTCCCATTGTGAGAGAACAAAACATCGCTCATTCAGTGACCTGAGCTGCAGGGAGGGAGTAATGGGTTGAGGAAGCAAATCCAATGGTAGTCCTGAATGTCAGCATTAAAATTGATTCTGGTCACAACTGAGTGAGATCAGCGGGGAGGGTTGAGATGTGGTTACTCTTGATTGAAGACTAGATGATCATTCAAATGACGTCTTTTGTATCGTCTTCAGATCAGGATGAGCAGGAATGGCACACTGGAGAGGGGGGCTCATCACCAGGCCCTCGACCTCTCCGAAGAGCTCCCAAACAACAGCCATCATCACCATCACCCCAATTTCCAGCACACAAACTCCTCGGCCTCCACTGTGCCAGCCGGGACTCCAGCGGGAGGATCTGGAGTGGTGGTGCCTCCGCCGTACTCTGCTGCGGAGGCGGGGGGAGGTGAAGCGCCGCTGGAGCTGCGGGGGTCTCTGGACTGCTGGGCGTGTTCGGTGCTGGTCACCGCGCAGAACCTGCTGATCGCAGCCATCAACGCCTGCCTGGCCGGCGTGGTGTTCGGCCTCATCCTCACTCCTGCTATTGTGATGGTGGTGTTCGGCTTTCTCTGTCATTCAACGGTAAGAGCTGGGAGACGGATCACAATAAATCAATATAATATTCAATACACAGAGTTTAAGAAAAATGTGACAGCAAATTATTCACTCCGGTAAACATCTAAGCTCTAAGTTGTTCAATTCATGTTTAGAGGACATTTACGTAAATACAGGAGCAACTTGAAAACTGTAAGAATAAAAAAGTGGACAAATTAAAATAATTCTCTTTTCTTTAAATAAGCAAAAAAATTAACAATAAAAAAGGATGTTTACACACACACACAAAAAAAAGAATCTTTACTCTGTAAAATGCTCCAAAGATCATAAATATTAGGGATGAGCGAGTACAGCATTATCTGTATCTGTTAACCATATGAATTATCTGTATCTGTAGCTGTACTCTGATTGGGCGGGGCATCTTGAAATGGGTGGGGCTTTTTTTATATTTCTTGCTGATTAAGTCAAGTCACCTTTACTTATATAGCGCTTTTTACAATACAGATTGTTTCAAAGCAGCTTTACAGTGGTCACATGAAAACATTATAAACAAAGTTTGTTTGGCTGAACGACAGCCTTAAAAGAGCAGACGAATTAATACAATTGATGAATATTAAATGTTAAGTTTTGATTATTGATTGATTTGATTGATAGTTTGATTATTATATTGATAATTCAAGTCTAATATTAAATCTAATTAGAAAACTATTTACATGACAGCGTCACCATTGAGCTTCAGATCAATGGTTTTGATCACGATAACAAACGAACTATATACAGAACAAGTTTTGCAACAATGAATACAACACATGTGGTTGCAATTATGAAGAAATCATCATTTTTTATTATTATTGTTTTGCGTGAAAACAAAAAACTGGTTGGAGCCAGCAGACGGTTAAAAAAATTAAATTAAAAATATTCTCTGACAGGCAGAGACGCAACGCTAGTCGCATTCTACCAAGCATCACGTCTGAACAAATCCCACATTTACCAGAACTCTACTGGTTAATAACTACTACAAACAAACCTGAAGAAACCCTAAACGTTAACGGAAGAGACCCGCGAACCTGAGAGAGAGAGAAAGAGAGCGGTTCTCTTCTCAGTTTTCTGTGTGTGAGTGAGCAGGGCGGGACACAGCAAATCTGCATGTGTAGGGGAGGGGCGCTGTGACTAGCCTATCACTGATCGCAGACACAGTTAGCTACCCAATGAGGATTTTTATTCAATCTGAGCACAGATATTGACTCGTATTACTCGTACAATACTCGTACTTGTCAAAAGTTTCAGCCGAGTATCCGGCTCAACTCTAATAAATATACAACATAATATTGCTTCACAACTTGTAGAGCTGCATGATGAATCGTTAAAAGATCGCAAACATCAACGTGTTACTCCGAAATGTCAATGAATCAACTGTCGATTAAACCTTTGAAAAGTATGATCACAGTGAAATATTGTGATTCTGCCGCTGATCCAGAGAGAGCAGCCGTCATGTATAAATATGAAACAGCTTCACAAAGTCTTTTCAAGCACACAGTATCATTATGTATTATTATAATTCATATTAAACCACAGAAGTATTGGAGTGAAAGTTCAATATATAACCACTGATGTCTAGCCATCAAAATAGAGTAAATCATCTTTTGAGTTTGAAACTTGAGCTTCCAATAAAGATTGTATCAATTAAATTGTTGAACCGACAATATTGAATCATTCATGAGATTCGTTCAAAAACAAATCTCTGATTCATCCATTATGAAACAAGTGAATTCTCTATGAGTGAGTCACTGAATTGTTCATTTAAAACCATTTTGCTTTAAATAATTCAAATTAAATAGTTGTTCATTTAGAATAGTGATCTCTGAGAAAAAAAATCTTGTTTATCCAGGTTGTAAAAGTTACATTTGTTATATAAATAACAACAAAATTTCACGTAACGCCAAAACACGGCAACAAAGTGCTTCACGAATAGTTCACGAGTACTTCAGGCATTTAAAAAACAGTCTTCACGTTGATAATAGATCTGGAGAATCATATTTCATAATGCAAACGTTCGAGGATTTTTATATTTTTATATCTAGATCCTGGAAGAGCCAACAGTTCATGAAAAGAAGATCTAACAGATCAATCGGTTTCATAAGCTCTTAAATGTTCTGCGTCAAACAATGTAGTGCTTGCTTTCACCTTGCAAGTAATTAATACTTCAAAAAGTGCTAAAATTAACTGGCATCCAAAGCATCTAAAGTATCTACTCTGCCAAGAGCATTTCAAATGAATAGTAAACGTGATGAATTTGTTGATTTGGAGTAGAAAACATGGCATTGCATTAAACAAAGCGAGATGATTTACGTTTAAAACATCTTGAAAGTTTCTTGAAAATGTTGCTGCACTAAAGGAATGTCCTTTATAATCTGTGGGGAAAACACCCAGAATAAAAGCTGATGATGATTCAGAGATATTCTCCTAGGGATTTATGAGAGCTTGGCCTTGGTTTCTCTTTGATTCAGCAAGTAATCTCTTAATCTTGGGCATTTCTCAGTGGTTTGAGTGCAGGAGTATTAGCAGGAGGAGGTCAGGAGTTGGGAGGAGAAGTGTTTCAGGAGTGGATTACTGGGGTTTGATTAAAACAGAAGTTGTTTCTCTCACAAAGTTGTATGGCGACTACTTCTAGGCATTGTTGCACTTTGACCCACAGAAGAGTAGATCTACAGTTTCAACTATTCATTTTGATCAAGTCGTACCAAATGCAGTCTCTCTCAAACACTGCTGCAGAATTAACAGACAAGATGCTGCAAGATACAGATGCTCCATTGCCTTTGGTCTCCCGTTAGAAGCAAACAGCTTAAGCAATGGTGGGTCAGAGAGGGTCAATGTGTGTAAATAGAGGCTGAACTCTTCCAATCTCTCCAATTACCAGACCAAGATCAAAGACGCCATGTGACACATGAACAAGAGGTAAAGATCTCTAAAGAAACGGCAGACCACCATGAAGTGAATCGCTAGCCACTTCACATAAGCAGTCAACTCTTTAAGTGACACATTGTGGGATAATCGAAGGACAGGATAATTGAGACCATTTGCATTGTGAAAAAGCTTTAGAAAACAAAGTGAACTAGATGAGTAAAGTTCATCAATGAACTTTAAAGTTGGCTTGAGAAAGTTTGAAGTAGTTTTAACAGCTTTTAGTTAGGGTTAGCTTGAATTAACATGAAAAAGCATGACATTAGCAAGATTTAGCAAGTCGCTAACGAGATTTAACGTGAATTAGCATGTAGCCAGCGATATATATAACGTTCATTAGCAAGTCGTTAGCAAGATTTAACGTGAATTAGCATGTCGCTAACGAGATTTAATGTTCACTAGCATATCGCTAGTAAGATTTAACTAACAAGTCGCTAACTAGATTTAGTATTATTTAACATGTAGCTAGCAAGATTTAATATTTATCATGACACTAGCAAGATTTAACAAGTTCCTAACAAAATTTAACATGCACTAGCAAGTCGCTAACAAGATTTAACGTGAATTAACATGTTGCTAATGAGTTTTACCATGAATTAGCATTTCGCTAACGAGATTTATTGTTCACTAGCATGTCGCTAGTGAGATTTAACGTTAACAAGTCGCTAACTAGATTTAACATGAATTAGCATGTTGCTAGCGAGATTTAGTATGAATTAACATGTCGTTAGCGAGATTTAACATTTATTAGCAAGTCATTAGCAAGATTTAACGTGAATTAGCATGTCTCTAACAAGATTTAACGTGAACTAGCATGTTGCTAGCGAGATTTAACATGAATTAATGTCGCTACCGAGGTTTAACGTTAATTAGCTTGTTGTTTGCAAGATTTAGTATGAACTAGCATGTCGCTAGCGAGATTTAGCATGAATTACTATGTCGCTAGCGAGATTTTTCAGTCGAATCAGTTAGAAAAGATATAGCAACCCGAGTTTGGTGTTTGTAGCTTGAAAGCCCTAGGAGATTTTTTGCTAAGAATAGTAATCTTAAACAGTAGATCAGTAAGTTGGCTCTCTCAAGACAACTTAATTAAGGGCAGTAAACAGTACATACTTGAAATCAACAACTAAACCAATCACAAACCTCCACCAGAACATCTAACAACTTCTCAGAAAATGGTTGATTTAAATCGCGTACTGCGCCTTTAAATGTGACCATCCAGATCAAGCGTCTCCTTGAGTGAAGAAACCTGTCAGAGTGAGAAAGTGCAGCTCCAAACACAGATGGGCTTTATCAGTTTTTCTACCCTCCTTCTCCGTTTACTTAGTCGCTCTTTTTTAACTCTCCTTCCCTCCATCTCACAGGGGGATAGATAAAGAAAGAGTGGATCGGTGTCATCGCTGAATCCCCATCCTCCTGTGCAACCAAAGACTCATTACAGACAATTCAAATGTGATGTACGTCTGAACAAACATTACTGACGCAGCTTCAGGCAGAGTGATGCTTCCACCAAGAATAAACATACAATGTGCTCATATGTGCATATAAAAAAGAAGAAATAAAGAAGCAAATTCATTAAGATTTTGGTAGATTCTCGCCACAGATTACAAAAAAATCTTCAGTGCCACTTTTAAGCTTTTTAAAATATTACCTTTCCTGCATTGTAATACTGTTTTTGAAAGTAAAAAGTCTGAAAAGTTGTAAAGATAGTCTCCTAAAAGAAAGAAACGCTTCTGAACTGCTAAAATGAGTCGGCAGTATTTCCACTCTCACTTCCTGTTACAAACCTACGAAACAAATTTGCATAATGTCAGTCAATGGTTTTCATTGGCCGCCCGTAAATAACGTCTACTTTGATCCTCAAACGCTGTAGTTGTTGCCGAGACTGAAGAGAGTGGTGAGTGTGGTTTCCAGCAATGAGAATCCACTTTAATATGGAAAGATTTACACTCTCATTCATATCAAGCTCTGATAAACCCTGTAAGAATCTGAAATACAGATATGGTAATGAGCGTTTCATTTACAGTCGACCAATCACAACAGCCTGACTAATCAGAGCAGCACACACTCTTTAAAGAGACTCTCCAAACTAACCATTTCTAGACTCTGAGAAATATGGTGACGTACAATATATGAGAAAATTTATTTATTTAAATTATGCATTTAAATTATTTTTGGATGCATGTAAATCCATAAGAAACGATCGACTCGCTAAGGACAATGAGCACATGTGCTGTTGGCAAACATTCTTGTCCAGTGTTTGTCGGTCCACACCTAAAATCCTAAACCCCACACTTATCTCCAGGTGCGGCCGCACGGCTCGACCCCGTACTGTTCGGACCTGCTGAACGACGGAGGCTGCGTGGCTCTGCTGGTCGTGGGTTTCTTGCTCGTCACGCCACTCCTGGTTCTGGCCTTGGCTGCGTACTGTCGGCTCGCTCGTCACCTTCAGCTGGGTCTGTGTTTTATCCCCTACAGCCGGGCCGTCTACAAGAACCTTCCCGCTACGCAGCACCGCGGCCTGGCAGGAGGCTGCTGTGGACGGCAATCTGGGAAAAGAGAAGGGAAGGGAAAGGTGTGGGTGTAGAAGGAAAGGACGGTAGTTCTGGAGATATGGAAAGTACAGGCCTAAAAATCCCCACATAAAAAAACATATAACGGACAAAAAGAAATAAGGAATTCTTATTAACATGCTTTATAGCCAGACACACCATGTTCGTCAATTTGTTATGGCACAGTCAATTAAAACTTGACATTTATAGATTAATCTAATATTCTGTGTATGTATTCTATGCATAAAAAACACTGTTCGCCTCATATTATAAGCACATATCTACTATTAAAGCATTGTCAAATATTTTGTTATATATTTTCTTATAACATGTACAGTGTGTATTTCTCTTTTTCTATAAATGTTACATTAAATGCATATTAAATACTGTAATTTCACAAAAATGATGGGCTCTTCTGCAACTTTTTTTTTCATGATGTATTTAGACAAGATTCAAATTCCAAGGACAAACACAACCGAGCTGCGTGACTATATACAACTTATGGGAAATGAGTAATAACTTCTGCATTCAAAAGGCAATAGGATAAATCATTTTCAGAATGAATAATACGTCTTACTTTCAAAGATGTCAGCTTGCCATGAGAGAAAGAACAGTACAGATGCGCCACCTAGTGTTCAACATGTAGAATGATAAAAATACACACAATTATGCAAGTTTATGACGATCTAAAAAAAAAAAAAAAATATATATATATATATATATATATATATATATATATATATATATATATATATATATACACACACAAACACATTTATTTTTGTGTTATATTTTAGTTATTTTTTATACAGTTATGTGTTTGATCAAACATTTCACATTTATAATAAAGTATTTGCTATTGTTCTCTATTTTGCTAAACTTTTTGTATACCGTTTTAAGTTTAAATATCACAACAAAAGCAATAGGTTTTTGGTTTTTTGGGGGGGTTGAGATTAATCTCCATACAGTCACAAATCTATAACTGGCTATCCAAATCTTTCCGAATCTTTTGATTCGAATGAGTGACTCGGTTCTCGTTTCAACGATTCACTAAGATTGAACAAGTGTCTATGGGTTTTTACCTGATCTGTGAAACAGATTCGGACATTTTAATTATACATTAGCAAAGGAAATATTAAAAATACATTAAAAAGGAATATTAGGCGTTAATAGAGTTATTGGTCTGATTATTTTAGCAATACATACAACAACAAAGAGACACGATAAACAACACATTATACAAACACTTCATATTTACATAGTATTATATTATTATAAAATAGTGCAGATAATCGGACAGTAATTCTGCATATTTCAGTAAAATCTGATATAAAGTATATATATCAGAAAAATATATGAACAATCAATCTACGGAATCGGTTCAAACGAAGTGAGGCTTCAACTAAGATTCGAATCCCAAAGATGTTTCTAATTGTCTCCCACTTTAATATGGATGTTCATAAATTTTATAGTTATGAACAACATACTTTATATACTCGTCTCAACAGGATCCATAACATACATAAACTAACTATTTCACACAATACTATTATTTCATGATACATACTATTTCGTCACTATCTTCTAATCTTGAACCGTTGAATAAGGGGAGAGCGCGAACGCAGTCCCCCACTACCACAAATTATGCAGTCGAGATTCCCACATTTGGGGAATTCGTAAGGGTCAACGAAGCCTATAGTGCAATGGCCAAGTCTCGCCCTAGGTGAACCACCTTAGTGATCATGGTGTCTCCCCTGCCAGGTAAGTATGACTTCAGCTCGCGCCCTGCAGGAGACAGACTGACGGGAACATCATTCTCCACCACGGTGACACTCACTTCAAAATAAAAACTGTATTTCTAACAGCACAACGACCTGCGTAGAAATCACTTTCAAATTCGAAAATTGTATATTTTAAAAAGGTACAATGTGTGAAATAAAGTTTTCAGTCGTTTTTATTGTTAAAAGGAACCATGACGTAACTGACGCATCGAAACGACGTCGTCTACGTCACTTCCGGACTTTTGAACAAAGGGCGTGAACTGTTCAGCTGAGAAAACATTAACGTTTTTCTTCATGTAGCGTCACGTGATTATGTTTCTCTAAATAAAGTAATTTAATTCATAAGCGCTTCGAACCCGTTGAGCCATTACATTGACTTCGCCTGTAAGCACGTTATGTAAAAGCTTAAATAACGCGCGCGCGAAATCATACCCACACACATGCAGGTAAACACGCGCACACTTGCATGGGTGTTTCTGCAACTACGGGCACTTTTAAGTCCCAGCAGGGAAATTTTAGATTTATGTTAAAATTTGTCATGTGATGCTTTATAAATATATTCACATTGTCATTACACACCTTGACAGAAAATAGAATTACTGATTAATGATTTAATATAATATTATGAAGCATTTATAGCTCAAAACACCATTTCTGTTAATGTCCCACACCTGTGGTCTCAATGTTGAGATACATAAAATAAGCGAATGCAATTACAATTTGACATTTTTAAATGGAATTGTTGAATATACAGATTCATTTAAATCATCTTAAAATTCTTTGTATTATTTACTGATCATTTTTATGATTTTGTTAACTAAATGTGCCTGTCCCACACTTTTGAGTCCATACCGCAACAATGAAAAAAAAAACTTTTATTATGGCATTTTATCAAACACAAACAAGTCTAGTTTCTATGGAAACATAAATGATCACCCAAGCACATTGTTGACAGACTGGGCCAACACACTACGTCACTCAGAAGATGCCAAAAAACATCATATTTTCTGCGTTAGTATTTATTGTGCGTCCTTACCATTCAACTTAATAATTATGTATTTTGAACTATATTTAAAAAATAAATGGATATTACTGTTGAAGTCATGTATATTAAGATGCTAAGAGTCAAAACTAATGTAGTATACCTTGCTAGCAGCATTTATCTAAAATATTAGCCAAAATGTCCTCACCGCAACATGTCCTTACCGCAGCACATTTAGATGTTGCGGTAAAGACCTTGTGTCGCGGTACAGATAAATTCAAGGCTTACTGTATATTAAATTACAAATATTCAGTATATTATTAGTACTTAAGTATATATATATATACATATACACATTTTTGATTTTGTGGCACTTTAACATTGTGCCCTTACTGCAGCACTGGTCTTTTTCTATTTTTTCACATTTTCATTTGCAAAAAATATTTTAACACTTAAGTTGAGATGAGTTACACATTGAAACTGTCATAAAAAGTTAAATATTTTATATTTTGTGTGTATGGAAACAATTGAAGGTTACTGTAATTTTTTTACATGGCATAGAAAAAAAAACATGAAAAAAACATTTTTTTATATCAGTATACAAATCTGCATAAAATTTGAAAAAGCTATTTAAATGCATTACATTTTTATAGAAATTAATAAAGAAAAATGTATAAAATGAGCGTTATTGTAACGTTGCGGTAAGGACATGAACATGAAACTCATTTTGTATATACATTTTTTTATATCACTATACAAATCTGCATAAAATTTGAAAAAGCTATTTAAATGCATTACATTTTTATAGAAATTAATAAAGAAAAATGTATAAAATGAGCGTTATTGTAACGTTGCGGTAAGGACATGAACATGAAACTCATTTTGTATATACATTTTTTTTATATCACTATACAAATCTGCATAAAATTTGAAAAAGCTATTTAAGTGCATTACATTTTTATAGAAATTAATAAAGAAAAATGTATAAAATGAGCGTTATTGTAACGTTGCGGTAAGGACATGAACATGAAACTCATTTTGTATATACATTTTTTTATATCACTATACAAATCTGCATAAAATTTGAAAAAGCTATTTAAATGTATTACATTTTTATAGAAATTAATAAAGAAAATTTTATAAAATGAGCGTTATTGTAATGTTGCGGTAAGGACAAAATTTAAGAAGATGACCCGAAAAACCAAAAAAATATTAAAATCTTAACGACTACATTCAATTTTGTGTACATTTTTATATGTTTTATATTTTTATATGTATTAACTGAATTAGTTCAGTTAATCTTTTCGACCAGTGAATCAGGGGATATCGCGAACGCAGCTCATCATTACCAGAAAGATTTATGAACTAGAAAGGTACAGAATCGATTCAACCAAACCAAAGCTTTCACGAAGATTCGATTCACCAAGACCAATCTTGCGTGAACATTCAAGAGATTCATGAGATATAAGAGATATAGAATAAATTAAATCTAAGTAAAGATAAATCCATGACTCAATTCCTGACTTCCAGACTAGATTTGTCTATGAAGCAAATATTTATAAAATACATACTTTAAATGTAAAAAAAACCTCATGCGCCACTTCCGAAAATTGAAGTGGTCTAGTATCTAGCGAAGACTTGGAATACTATTTAAGTCCATTTTTTTTAACCATAGATTAAGGGGAGAGCGCGAACGCAGTCCCCCACTACCACAAATTATGCAGTCGAGATTCCCACATTTGGGGAATTCGTAAAGGTCAACAAAACCTTATAGTGCAATGGCCAAGTCTCGTCCTAGGTGAACCACCTTAGTGATCATGGTGTCTCCCCTGCCAGGTAAGTATGTCTTCAGCTCGCGCCCTGCAGGAGAGAAACTGACGGGAACATCATTCTCAAACACGGGGACACTCACTTCAACTGCACACGATTATTTTCTCTGAAGGGCAGTGACAGGGTTTAAGGACTTGCTTGAACACGCACACGTCACTTCCTGGATATTCAAAACAAGAAACATCATTCCTCTTGCGCAATAAACACTAATAAACAAACAACTCTTCTCAAATACCTAAGGCAGAAAAACACTATGACATATCTATTAACCACTTTGGGGGGGGGGGGGGGGGGTGCACCGTTAGACAATCTTTATAATATTATTATACGTAATCACTTGTTCATATCACAGTTCAAAACATTCTAGTTTCTTTAAATAAACACTGACGAGTCAATATGCTAATGAGCTCCTTGTCATTCAATCAGAAACGGAGTTTTATAAAAATGAGTCGCACGGACTTTCATAAAAGCGAATCGCACACGCGTTACATGGAGATTAAAATAACATGACAGGATGAAAGTCCCAGATCTGCAAGGAGGGCTTTCACCCCAGTGGACAAATAAAGAAGTGCAGCGTCACACGGACACGCGCAAAACTCTGATAATAACACTAAGAGAGAGAAATGCCTTCTTACAAAGCAGCAGAATAACTAGCTAATTAAGAACTGGCATCGTGACTTTTTTTGATAAATCACCAATTAATAAACATTGCAAACATTTCACCTGAAGACGAGACAACAAACAACAACTTCCTCCAGTTTGGGATTATACAGTTATACAGATTAAACCCTTTCTTTTGTAAGTAAAGTACCAAATGTACACAGCATAAACAACACATGCTGTAAATAAATCATCACAGAATGAGAATACGAGACTCGATTTTGACAAAAATGTCGAAACCTTATTATTGCCAGGTTAAGTTCTCTTTAATTTAACGATGTGATTGTCTCGTTCAAAATGTTCCGCTGTTACTTTTATATAATTGGACCAAGTCATATATTTCATCTCAGATAACGCAATAATTAACATGCATTTATTCCTGATGTTGTCAGATCATTCGTTTGGAAAGTTTAGTAAACAACGTGTATTAAAATGTTATCTGAATAACGTTACAACCGAGTGAGAACAAACTGTCGACAACGGCAGTTCAATAACACCCGGCTTTCGATTAAAGTTGCACAAAAATAAATACATTTCTCACCTTGCTTCGAGATGTAGTTTAGCGGCACTTGCTGAAATAAACGTTGCACGTGAACATTCCTCAATTGCGCCCCTTAATGACGTCAGAGATGCACGTGATCTGTAACGCCACCGCGTCAAGGTCAAATGTTTAGTTTTCGCTAGCTTTAGTTTTCGCACAAAAGCTTGGTGTGGCTTGCTGTTGTTAAGCTATTAAAACGTTTATCTATATTTAAAGGAGTTTGTTTGAAAATGTTTATAAACTTACAACTTGGGGAAAATGTAAGTTATGCAAAAATAAAGCAATTATTCAAGGTCGCTGAGACTAAATAACTGTTTTCACAACTAAAGCTTAACACATAACAGCGGCAACCAGAAAAAAATCGGTAACTTAAACTAATCGATTTTAAATAACTTACACAAACAGCAAAGCTTGAGCTTCTTGACTGATGCTCGGGTTGAAATGCTTACAAAGCTGTGATTTTGTGCACTAAATGAAGCTCTGGTGAATGTCTTGCAAAACTCCAGCTTCTCTTTAAAGGTTCATCTTGAAAACGGCGTGATAATAAATTGGAACAAATATCCTCCTCAATGTTACTTGCGAATGTCACTGGATATTATATCAGTTTCTTTCCTGATCAAGTTCCTCAAGTCATAAACATGAGAACAATTATATGATGGAAAAGGCTACTTTTTAATTACATCCATTAACATTAAGGTTTTTCTTTTATGTCCCTGGAACCAATCAATACATCACCTCATATAATGAACAAAGTCGATATTACATAGTACATGCCTTCAATAACGAGGACATAATGTAACACGCAGCAACACGTTTCTTTGTATAACTAGGCACAACCACAGCAGTATGGTGCTTCACCACGTTTTTGTAACTGGGGATACTTTGTGTTTCATCGCCCCATTTCAATTCTTCATACTTATGCGTCGGAACTGGTTCGAAACCGCGCACGTCCATCCACTGACGCCCCACCTTCAGATCACGCATGAACCACGTTCTTTCCAATGACATCCACTGACAATGTGGATTCTGAAAGTGCTTGTTCGTGGAACGTTCGCGAAGCGTGCGTGTTTGGACGCGCTCCGTCATTGATTCATGCATCGGGCGGGCGTCAAATGTTCGCGGAATACTTCAGTCAATTTCTCGACGCACAAGCACGCACAAACCCAATCTGTTCGTGATTTGTGAGTGATTCGTGCGTGATCGGCTGTGTGACTGGCCCTTTAGAGAGATGACTCAGAAGACAAATATTAATCTCCCATTAGATTACAGGACCGCTTGTAACCATCATATTAAGCTACAACCTCATCTCATCCTATAAAATATCTCCAATCCATTGTTTAACCATCGAATGAGCGGAGAGCGTGAACACAGTCCCACACTACCACAAATTACACACACGAGATTCCCACAGTTAAGGAATTCGTAAAGGTCAACAAAAGCCTAAAGTGCAATGGCCAAATCTCACCCTAGATGAACCACCTTAGTGATCATAGTATCTCCCCTGCCAGGTAAGTATGACTTCAGCTCGCGCCACGGGGACACTCACTTCAACTACATAGGACTCTTAACTCAGTGACAGGGATAAAGGACTCACAACAAGAAACATCATTCCTCTTGCATAATATACACTAGTAAACAAACAACTCTTCTCAAACACTTAAGACAGAAAAACACTATGACATCTATATTTGAACCACTTTAGGGGAGGCGATTGAAACAGCAGCGTGAGGAATTGACTCAGTGCAAAAAGACAACTAAAGCTTTCAGAGGGAAGAAAAGCAGATGAACCGAACTAGAAAATGATCTGGAAGATTGGGTCAACACACAGAGAGCAGACGGCCGAGGCGTTTCAACTGTGCAGATCCGTCTGAAAGCCAAAACAATCGCCACCGCAATGAAGATTTTAGAGGTGGACCATCATAGCGTCTCATATTTATAGACGTAAAGGCCTGTCCATCAAGGCACGGACGAGTCTGTGTCAGCAGCTTCCTCCCGACTACGAGGAAAAGATGTCAAACTTCCGCAAAGTCACTGATGCAAAGATAACGGAGCATTGCATTGGCCCGCACAACATCATAAACATGGATTTGCCTCCGGATGAAAGCGACAATAAAAATGATCCAATATCGCATGAAGCATTACTGAGGCGATTCAACTCCGACGCTGGAGGAGATGACTTCAGTGGTTTCAGTGCACATGAGGAAGATAATGACCAATGACTTTCTTGGTAGGCTACGGTTTAGTCCAAATTTTTTATTTTTAAGCCGTGTTTCGTTAAAACCTGTGTAAAGTGCATTTGTTTCAAAGTTGGCACCTGCGGCTTATACACATGTGCGGCTTATATTCAGGTGCGCTCAATAGCTTAGAGCGGTAAGTAAAAAAAACAATTATATATATATAAACTTAACAGTTATATAAATAACATCTGATTAAACTAATAAGTCAACACTGTGGACAAAATGTAAACAAATATTTTATCCGCTTTGCTTTGCATTCATTGCCGGAAACTTTCTGAAGACGGACATGGCAGTGCAGAATGCTGCACCAAATTGGCCAATCATCTGGGATCCTCATATCAGTCCTGAACTGTGACGACTCACTAGAAAACAACTGCGGCTCATGGAGACGTACTGAAGAGCTGATGAGGCTCATCCTGAAGTCTTGTCCGTGGACCGTGGCTGCGGTCTTGTTCATGGCATGTTTCAGTGAGTGGACAGACAGGGGTATGCAAGTACGGCTCGACATCTTTCACTGGATTCAGGGATTTGTATGTGACCCTTAATGGTGTGTGCCTTCCAAGGTACAGCGAGGTGAGAGGGAGCAACAGTCTGGAAGGCCTTCACTCTTTTGTGCCCAACATGATCCCGGGGCCACACTATGCTGCCATCCCCTTCCAGGTGTCTCTTCTGCCTGGAACTCTGACAGGGAGTCAGCAAGTATCAAAGGCTAAAAAGGGAGAAAGCACATGGTGTATGTCTCTCTTCTGGTACATCGACTGAACCAAAGGTGTTAGGAACTGTTTGGAGAGGTGAAGGAGGCAAACTACAGGCCTTATAAACAATGTCTTATAAAGACAGACATGACCACACAAGGTGGAGGAAAGTCCTGAAGGATGAGGTTTCATCCTCCTGAATTTCCCTGATTCCAATTAAAGTGATTCAATCTCTCAGCAGCTGCAAACAAAAATTTGTTTATAAACAGGTGTTGCTGCTTGCACCTTAAATTAATATTAAATTCAATATCTATCATGTCATAGCCTTGTATTACTATACGATTTAAACATGGTTCAATGAAAAAAAAAACTAAAATAAAAGAGTCTATTATAAAGTAATGCACAATTCTTTTCGACCAGTGAATCAGAGAGCGTGAAAGCAGTTCATCATTACCAGAAATCGCAGTAATTGGCAGAAAGATTTATGAACTAGAAGAGTAGAGAATCGATTCAACCGAACCGAAGCTTTCGTGATGATTCGATTCCCCAAGACCAAACTTGAGAGGAGATTCAAGAGATTTAGATTTATGAGACCTAAGAGTCTAAAAATCAATTCAATCGAACCGACGTTTACTCAAACATTCGAATCACCACTTCCAAATAGTTTGATCTTTTAAAAATGACTCATTAAATAATATTGTCCATTACTTTAACATCAAGATCATTAACGATAACCATAATACTCCAAACTTTTCACTAAAATAATATAATATCTCGTATCTAATGTTGAACCATCGAATGAGGGGAGAGCGCGAACGCAGTCCCCCACTACCACAAATTATGCAGTCGAGATTCCCACATTTGGGGAATTCGTAAAGGTCAACGAAGCCTATAGTGCAATGGCCAAGTCTCGCCCTAGGTGAACCACCTTAGTGATCATGGTGTCTCCCCTGCCAGGTAAGTATAACTTAAGCTCGCGCCCTGCAGGAGACAGACTGACGGGAACATCCTTCTCAAACACGGGGACACTCACTTCAAATAAAAACCGTATTTCTAACAGCACAACGACCTGCGTAGAAATCATTTTCAAAATATATATTTAAAGGTACAGTGTGTGAAATAAAGTTTTTAGTCGTTTTTAATGTTAAAAGAGACCATGACGGAACTCACGCATCAACACGACGTCGCATACGTCACTTCCGGGTTTTTGAAGAAAGGGCGCGAACTGTTTTCTCAACTGAACATGTAACGTTTTCTTCATATAGCGTCACGTTATGTTTCTCTACATAAACGAATTTAATTCATAAGCGCTTCAAACCCGTTGAGCCATTACATTGACTTCGGCTGGAAACACGTTATGTAAAAGCTTAAATGACGCGCGCAATCATACATATACACACACATGCATGTAAAACGCGCACACTTGCATATACATACATGCACCTAAATTAATATTACATTAAATGTCGGACATGACATAGTCTTGTATTATTAAATATGATTTATATATGGTTAAAATGTCAAAAACTAAAATGGAAGAGTGTATTATAAAGTAATGCACAATTTCTATAGAAGACAGAGGCTCTACAATTGGTACAGTTCTTCTTTTCGACCAGTGAATCAGGGGAGATCGCGAACGCAGCTCATCATTACCAGAAATTACGCAGTAATTAACAGAAAGATTTATGAACTAGAAGAATACAGAATCGATTCAACCGAACCGAAGCTTACTCTCAGATTCGATTACCCACATGCTAGTCTGAAGGGAAGACTTCTCTACTAAGAAATTAACTTATCAAACTTCAATTACTCGATAACGTACATAATCACTTTCAGCGAATATATCTGCCTAACAAACTCAACGCATCCGAAGATACGACTGCAATCTACTTTTAACCATATCATGAGGGGAGAGCGCGAACGCAGTCCCCCACTACCACAAATTATGCAGTCGAGATTCCCACATTTGGGGAATTCGTAAAGGTCAACGAAGCCTATAGTGCAATGGCCAAGTCTCGCCCTAGGTGAACCACCTTAGTGATCATGGTGTCTCCCCTGCCAGGTAAGTATGACTTCAGCTAGCGCCCTGCAGGAGAGACACTAACGGGGACATCATTCTCCACCACGGGGACACTCACTTCAACTACATAGGATTATTTTCTCTGAAGGGCAGTGACAGGGTTTAAGGACTTGCTTGAACATTATTCCTCTTGCGCAATAAACACTAGTAAGCAGTCAACTCTTCTCAAATACTTAAGACAGAAAAACACTATGACTATAACACTATATTTTAACCTTTACATCCTTTACAATCTAATCACAATCCAACTAGGATTATACTTAATCGTTTGTTCACATCACATAGTTCAAAACATTCTAGTTTCATAAAAGCGAATCGCACACCCGTTACATGGAGATTAAAATAACATGACAGGATGAAAGTCCCAGATCTGTAAGGAGGGTTTTCACCCCAGTGGACAAATTAAGAAGTGCAGCGTCACACGGACACGCGCAAAACTCATGGATAAACACGAGATGCAAATAATGATAATAACACTAAGAGAGAGAAATACCTTCTTACAAAGCAGCAGAATAACTAGCTAATTAAGAACTGGCATCGTGACTTTTTTTGATGATAAATCACCATTCAATAAACACTGCAAACATTTCACCTGAAGACGACACAACAAACAACAACTTCCTCCAGTTTGGGACTATAAAATTATACAGATTAAATATTTTCTTTTGTATAAAGTATTAAATGTACACAGAATAAACAACACATGGTATAAATAAATTGTCACAGAATGAGAAAACCATATATTTATTCCTGATGTTGTCAGATCATACGTTTGGAAGGTTTAGTAAACAACGTGTATTATAAATGTTACCCGGATAGCGTTACAACCGATTGAGAACAAACTGTCGACAACTTTGACCAAATATTTCAAATAACACTCGACTTTCGATTAAAGTTGCACAAAAATAAATACATTTCTCACCTTGCTTCGAGATGTAGTTTAGCGGCACTTGCTGAAATAAACGTTGCACGCGAAAATTGCTCAAGTGCGCCCCTTAATGACGTCAGAGATGCACGTGATCTGTAACGCCACCGCGTCAAGGTCAAATGTTTAGTTTTCGCACAAAAGCTTGTGTAGCTTGCTGTTGTTAAGCTATTAAAATGTTTATCTATATTTAAAGGAGTTTGTTTGACAATGTTTATAAACTTACAACTTGGGGAAAATGTAAGTTATGCAAAAATAAAGCAAATGTTCAAGGTCGCTGAGACAAAATAACTGTTTTCACAACTAAAGCTTAACAAAACAGCGGCAGCCAGAATAAAATCGGTAACTTAAACTATTCGATTTTAAATGACTTGCACAAACAGTAAAGCTTCAGCTTTTTGACTGATGCTCGTGTTGAAATGCTTAAAAAGCTATATCTCTATGGCGTCACTTTCTAAGCGTAATTCGTTGGTGAAGTAAATTTACTAGTTGGAGAGTTAACAGAAGTCATCATGAGCATTGTAATGTTTGAAGCGGATCTCATAACAAATACCAGTAGATTTTAATTCATAAATCTGTAAGATTTTACCTTCACGCTGTAGAAATACAAAATGGCCAACAGAATGCAGAAAAGAATCAGGGCTACACTCAATCACCACAGCATACTTTGAATCTGAATAAAGCCTAACAGTATGTGACAAATAAGTATGTTTGAATTCACAGCATGCATAAAAGAACAGGCAAAAAGTACTTGGATGACCTACTTGTTCCAGTGAGATTCTGAAGTGCTCACTTTTCTATCCCATGAGGCCACGGGAGAGGATTTATGAATGCCAGTGAAGCGACGCAACTGACGCTGGCTGGTCACATGATAATGACAACATGGCGAATCCAGATTACATTCACACTCAAGAGAGTAAATCATTTTGGTTCTTCAGCAGTTTTTTGGGGTGGTTGAGGTGCTATATACCACCACTACCGTATAGATAAGTGAAATGTGAATTTTTCCTCTGCATTTGACCCATCCACGTTAGCACGCACACGTTAGGACACACACCCAGAGCAGTGGGCAGCCATTTTTGCTGCGATTGGGGCTTACGTGCCTTGCTCAAGGGCACATCAGTCTCTAACCATTGGGCCATGACTGCCTTTCAAGTAAATGTACTGACTTTGGAAGAACCTGTTAAGCACAGCATGGTTCTCCAGTGGTTCTTCAGTTAACTTCCAATGGTTCTGCGGGGCGATTGAGGTGCTATATAGCACTAATGCCATATAAAGAACCTGTTAAGACCAGTATGGTTCTCCAGAGGTTCTCCAGTAGTTCTTTGGGGTGATTTAGGTGCTATAATCGCACTACTACCACACGAAGAACCTGTCAAGCCCCTAAATAGTAATTTTTTTCTAACTCTCTCTTAGGCCATGTCCACACGATGCCGGCGCGTTCCTTATCCGATCATTTTTTTCCTCGTTCAAAAAAAAATATCAGCGTCCAAACGATACCACTGAAACCGACTGAATCCGGTGTAGTTTATGTGCCAGACCAGTATGGGGCGCTGTAATTCTGCCACAGATAATACACTATACACAAAGAAGACTTTGACCATGCACATTGTTGTTGCTGTTCAGTGTTGCCAGATTGCTATTTACCTTTTTGTCACGTCCGACCGGGAAAAAATGCATTGGGCTGGTTGATAAAATTTGGGATGGTTTTTGATGCATAAAATCGCTCAACATTGTTCATTATTTATAAGAGTATGCACTTTGGGCTGGTATTTTTTTAAATGGGAGGGTTTTAAGCTGTAGCTGCGCTGGAATCTTCAGTCCAATCTGGCAACACTGTTGCTGTTACTGTGACGCAGCCGACACGGGATGTGATGACATCATCGGTAAACAAAAAATATACGGATTGGCCGTCCACACGATTCCGCAAGGGTGTCGGATTCAGATCTATCCACTTTAGGACCCGGTATAAAAAGAGAGCGGATTCAGTCTCCCAAATCGCTGGATGCGTGTGGACGAAACGCCAATCCGATAAGAAATGTATGCGGATGCAGTGATCCGCGTCTCCGTGTGGACGGGGCCTTAGTCTTTTGTTTAGTTTTTTAATCCTCTTCTTCCTCGTCATCTCATACATACGTCATCGTCCACACGGAGACGCGGATCACTGCATCCGCATACATTTCTTATCGGATTGGTGTTTCGTCCACACGCATCCGTTTAGTCTCTTTTTAGTTTAGTTGGGGAAAAGATTAAAAACAGCAACATTAAAATATAGTGCATTTCCTGAAGATAATGTGGTTTTGCCCCCACAGCCCCCCTATAGTGTGCAGGTCAGGTGTTACTCTAGCATGTAAGTGTGTGAGTAGTCCTCAAAGAAAACTCGATATAAAAAAACAATATATGGCACGTTCTACAAAGCACCATTTGGCAAAGGGGCTAGATGGTACCTTTAAAGATAAGCGTAATATAGCACTTAACGGTTCCCCTTTGATTACAAGCCAATTAACCACTTTTAGTGCTAATAATCACCATTTTTGTCATTTCAGACACAGTCAGAGCCTCTGACCCAAAACGATGCGTTTCTGTTAGTCTAACTGCAGACAAACTTGTCTTGTAAATGTGACAGTATTTCTGTGATTCCGTGTCTGGACTGAAAAGAACATAGTCTGTATTTTCAATCCTTTTACTGTTTGAATGCAAGCAAATGTTATTCCAACAAAGTTAATTCATTTATCATGCGCGTTATACATTAGTCATGCAGAAATATCACTGGCTTTTACAATAGCCCTGTAAATGTAGTCATATAATTGCATTTTATAACACAAGAGATTATGAAATGGGCTGTAAAACGAGGCCTTGTTGTTCTGTCAGGATTCAGGATATAGCTTTACTGTTCCTCTTGTCCCCACAGTGATCAACCAGACACAAGTCACTTGTCACTACACATTAGTCAGTTCTTATCTATATCAGAAACTTCATCGACTGCCCACGGTTAGGCTAACACACCATAAATGGCACTGATAAAAGGGCTGTAAATATTGTCAAGTCTCAAAGGGCATTCAGTGCTAGTCAGAGTCTGTGCTGAGCGGAGAAAAACACAGCCTTTGACAATTTCTCTTGATTTCTAGCATTTTTTAATACAGATTCATCACAATGTGTACTGGAAAGTGTGCGCGGTTAGTGGGGCTGATTCTTCTACCCTCAGCTTTTTTGAGTATAATAGCCAATATACTTTTATTCTTCCCTAATGGGGAAATGTTGGAATCTGGACAGATTTCCCTGCAGGTCTGGCTTATGGCAGGTATTTTTGGTGGAGGACTATTTGTGAGTATTCAGTCTTTATTGGATTTGGCGGTCGTATCATTCATGTGCTGTTTGTTTGAACTTGGTTGCTTCCTGAGAAAACAAATGCGACCTTATTGTTCATATGAGATGCTATAGGAATCTGGTTTAATAAACTGAATAGACCTGACTTGGAGAGAATTCAGGTTGACTGGGACGCTTTTCCCCCAGTCATTTTAATGGCAAAAAGTGTCCCAATCAACCGGAATTCATCCATATGTTCTAGACAGGACATCAGATACATCAAACACACTGACTACACGCCTCTGTGCATGTGCCATCGTCTTTATTGCGTATAATATGGCATAACGATTGATAAAGAGGAATAGAATTGTTGATTGAGTCACGTGTGTTATAAGACACTGCTTTGTTGTAGTTAAGAAACTGTGAGAAACTAAATCAGAATGTGATGAAACAAATGTACAATTATGAGAAATAAGGGCCTGTTACCCATACAGAGCTTCACTGCTCACACACACTACGAACGGTATATTGATATCGTAAGATCCCGGATATGACCAGGATTAAAGAGTAAAGTTACATACTCATGTTCACATCAAGCAATAATTGCTTTTATTCAGGATCATGCTATGTGCAAATACTAATGTTACAGAAAAATATATGTCAGTTTGATGTTTAATTTAATGCGTTTTTGGAGGAAATTCTCTTAAAAAGAAAGGTTCCAAAATGGGGTTTTCCCAGTGATGTCATAGAAGAGCATATGGACCCTTTTCACAGACTGTGATTGTAAATCCTCTAAAGTCACTATTACTTTTGCATCAAATTACAAGAAACTAGTTAACGCTGTGAGTGTGTTTTTAATACAGCGGCTGTGGGAGTGACGGTACAAATGACATGTTTTTCTCTTCTGACTGCCGTTATCAATCTCTCTCCCATATTTCTTTGCTCTTTTTGAAAGTTTAAATGGGAACACAAAAAATATTAAATATAGCCTCTCATTCACCGCTATTGACGTTTACCCAAATACGATGACTTCCACTTCTGAGAAACCCGGAAATGCAAGGATCAGTCTGTATTTGCACAAAGCATGATCCTGCAGTTCTCTTTTTTTATATATACATAAAAATATATAACATATCTTGTATATAAGATTTAATAAATCTTAATAATAAATAATTTGAGCAAAGTAAAGATTCCATGGATCTTAAAGCTTCTTCAAAGTCTTCATTTCAATGAATACAAACAAAATCTTCATTTGGACAAGGAACTTTTGGATAGAACCGATTAGCTTAATGATTACACAATAGTGTACTTTCTTGTGTAAGGTATATATTTAAATAGCCAGATTGAACAGATGATAAGTTTCATCAAATATTTTATAACGGCTTTACAGTCAATTTTCTGTCATTTACGTCACAGTTGATGATAAGTCACTCACTTTCATTCATCAGATGATGTGTCCAAGCTTCTCAGCCATCAGAGCCGGGGGCAAAGGTTGCTGCGGCGTGGGTTGCTGTGGAAACCGTTGCCGTGTGAGTAAATATGACCAAAAAAATTGCAACCAAAATATGTCAAATCACGATCATTCATAGCAAGAAGCTCACTAGCGAAGTACAATCTGAAAATATTGTCAGCAGAACATCTGGATTACATACAGGTCATTTATATTGTTCACCATTTCATGTTGTTTTTGTTTTGTACAGATGCTGAGTTCTGTTTTCTCATCAGTATTTGGCACTCTTGGGTCGGTCTACTGTGGCTGTGTTGCCATTGCAGCTCTGGCTGTTGGGCCAAAATGCCAAGTGATGAGCGGAGATTGGGAATATCCCTTTGAGAATAAACCAGAGTAAGACCACTAAAACCTCACAGAAAAATCAAACAAATGCAATGTTACTTTCATTGTAAATATAGACAATTATAGACTACAGTCAGCAGGACTAATGTGAATTTGATGGCAATTGTGAGACCCAAGGGAAATTGCAGTTGATTGTATTGCCACTAGATGAGGCCCTTTTCCTGCACTTCAACTCAAGCTCCTTCTCTCGTCTTTCTGTCCCGCCATCACAGGAACAGCAGCAGTTACCTAGTGGATAAGACTTTATGGTCCAATTGTGTCTTCCCTGAGAATGTGGTTCTCTGGCACATTGTGCTGTTCTCCATACTTTTGGGTCTGGCTCTGATACAGATGGTCCTCTGCGTCATTCAGGTGGTGAATGGATGTGTGGGCTGCCTCTGTGGAGACTGCCGGAAAAGAGCATCGGTACCTAATGTCCCACAAACATTAGACATTTTTTAACGGAATATAATTTCTTGAGTGAAAACTACATTAGCATATAATAGAGACACATTTTTTACAGGATGCATATAGACAGCATGGGAAAAGAGTCTTATAACCAGTGTTGGGGAAAGTTACTTTTAAAGGCAAGGCGTTACAATATTGTGTTGCTCCTAAAAAAAAAAAAAAAAAAAAGTAACTTATTGTGTTAGTTACTTTTTATGGAAAGTAATGCATTATACAGTGCTTTTCCAGCCCAGAAAAAGAAACAAGTTAAATTTTTGGCAAATGCAATGCCGTTTTAAAGGCAAAAATAAAAGGAAGAGAGAACAGAAGTACAGTAGAGAGCAGAGATCAAACTAAACTCTCAGCTGTAAGAACAGGGTTCCGGAGAAGAAAGTTCAACAGGTTAAACTAAAAAATGAAACACAAATGTGATGTTTGCTTGTTCGTATGGTTGAATTGGCTCATAAACAGCAAAGACATTAGATTAAATACATAAAGTATATTTGTGTCATTTACTCTATTCAATGATGGTTTGTGTGATATTCTGAGTTTGCATTTCACCGTTTTCATTCATTTTGAGAAAAACTGATTACTGAATGCATGCTCACATTCAGCCTAGAACTGCAATAACCTTCATGTTCACAAACGTCTCTGCACTTACTCCCGATCTCTCTCAGCATGAGGGCAGGAGAGGTGGTCGTCCATAAATGGGTAACTTGTATTGTATAATAGGTAACTCAGATGTATAAATTCATGTAATGTACGTAAATGTACAGGTAATGAGTTACTTTACTAGTTAACCACCCCCCCAATACTGATTATAACTGGTTACCATTTTAGTCTTGGAGGTTAATCAAAAACAAACTATGTAAATCCTTCAGACCTCTGAAATAAGCAGATGTCTTTTTCATATACTGGGATTTGGGACTGATCTCTCTTCTCTGTACAACAGGATGAAGGAGGACTTTGAGATCTGCTGAGGAGGGAAAAACAACTACAGCAAACAAAACAACCATTTGGTCTGGAATAACAGGACAAGAGCTTTCACAAAACTAACAGATATAAATGACGTTAGAAAGGGATGTTGTGTGTAAATGTAACCTTATTTTAACTATATTATGTATTATTCTAGAAATATTGTAGCAGTACATAACCAGCTGTCAATCAATTAAAAAATAACCAATTAATCACACCTAACATTAACATTTGTAATATATTATTATTTTTATACTCTAATACATAATTTCACATTTAATCACCAAATTAATAGAAATAACATTAAGTAGGTTTTTAGTTTAATGGCATCTTTTACTATGAATGAAGGCCAGAATCACTGATCATTTTCTAACTGGATAATTTTCACTATTTCTGGGGATGAAAAGAGTAAAAGTTGGTGTGTTTTTTGACCCATGTAACCTTGTTTTTTCAATAGCAAGATCAAAACTACTATAATTTTATGATAGAAATTGGGTTTAATTTTTTATATATATAAAAATTATGCATTTTGATAATAAATTAGGTTCTAATCATCCAATGCAACATTCTTTCACAATAAACATCATTTGCTTAAAAATATTACATGTCTCTCATGAGCCATAAAGCATGGTTTGGTTGCATAAATTATTCATCTAAAATAAGCAATGTCTATCTTTAGAGTTGACATCAGATTGCATGAGAATTAGATTTCCTTTACAGGTTACAGAAATACCCCTGAGTGTTTTCTTTTTCTGGTATATTTGGCAGGAGGCATCAAGTTTATTTCCATTGCATTTGGGTTGAGACTCTGAAAGGAGTGCTGTGGACTCTGTGCTGGCGGTTTTCTCATTTGCTTTTGATAGACCCATGTTCCATCTCTCTTGCCATCTCAACATCTGTGTCATTCACTCCTGTCTCTATAATCACTGCTTTCACTGTTGTAACACTGATGTGACACCGGATCAAACCGGATCTTGCAGCACAGCAAAAACTGTAGGTCAAACCCCCTGGTGGTAAAGGCCAGATTTGCAGCTGTGACAACATTCATTCATCGAAACCAGGGAATGCTGGTCCAAAAAGAGCGAGAGCTTCTTTCACAGTTCTGTCTACTGTTACTTGCATATGATTATAGTCTATAGACCCTGTGATCACGTTGTAACCACAGCAGCCCTCCACTCAATCCTGTATCTACACAGACACCCATTTGAAGCCCTAGATAGGATAAAGGCTGGAGAATCTCAAAACAAGCTTACAGATTCAATACCCAGGCCAAGCCAACTGATCAATGTAAACATACTATACATTCCTCATCCACAAGGGGGGACAGGCAACAGCATGTCCTGGTACACATTACTACGTCAGCTTAATGTATGTTCAAACGGACAGTGTGTTCCAGGAAGGGATTTATTGCCACTGAGTTCATGCATGTGAACACACACACACACACACACATCCCTATAAATAACTGCATGACATTTTTGATTCACATATAATTAGACAAAATAGGGAAAGAAGTTTTGGCATGGACCATCCAGACTAATTCAATGATCATCCACCAATTAGACACAGAGAACAGACACAAAACACTCATCAACCTCCACAATGAGTTCAGACAACAGCAGAAGGAAATAGACCAGAAAAGCGCTGGATCAGACTGGATGGAGCTTGTGAACGGACGTTTGGAATTCATTAAAGTACACTTAAGTAGATTTTGGCCCTATAGTGGTTAAAAAACAAAACTGCATGGATTTTGCAGAAGAACATTGTTTTGGTTGTGCTTTGGCTCTACGTGACTGTGATGAATATGATTATCCTTCTGCTCATAAAGCATCGACAACTCAGCTTAAGAGACATTACCAGTTTAGATGGAAAGGATCAAGAGCTGAAGACTTTACTGCATTTTTACCCATTAATTGACACGGTACTCTCTTGAAAATAAATTCCAGCACAGCTACAACAACCATAATGAAATGATCCTTCACAATAGATAATGCTTTACAATGAACTCTGTTAGAAGAGCCACATACGGCAATTTACCCATTCAATAAAATGCCTTATTCACCTGTTGAGCAATTAAAACACCATTTCTGCATTGTTTTTACAACATTTCAAATAAGCCAATGTTGATTCTTGTTTTATTACGTGCTCTGTCGCTTTCTCTTTTTGCCAGCAGACTCTCGTCTGTTCGGGTTTCTTTAAAAAGAGTGTTTCCCCGGATGTTGGCGATTTAGCTGCTCTATGTCATCCTTTTATCTCTCGTTGAAACAACAAAGTAGTCAGAGCAACTTTTTCTATTTAGGGATATGATGAGACACACACGAGTCAGTGACATATATATGCAATTTCCTGTGAAAACCATTCCAACATCTCTAAAGTAAACACTCATAATAGGCGTACAGTGAATCAGGGCAAGACAAAAACACATTTTGGAAGAAGGATTGATGCTCTTTTGAAAAAAAGAAGTTCATTTGCATTTAAAGCTTTCCTGTAGATCAATAGAGGGAGGCGCTTGCAATCCCAAGGTCATGGGTTTGATTCCCAGGGAAAGCAAGAACTGATTCAATGTGTTTCTTGAATGCAATGGAAGTAACTTTGGATAAAAGTGTCTGCCAAATGCATAAATGTAAATTCAGACAGAATTCTGTTCATTAAAATAATATTTCCAATAACTCCATTAATGCTGAATACATTAAAGAGGTTTTTTCTAAGTATGTCTCTAAGAATGCAACATACAAGCACAAACCTGGATTGTAATCTTATTGATCAACAGATTCAAGTCGCCACATGTTTTTCTCACTATGACACATTACCTAAAATGACAAGTAACATCATAGGCGTTATTGGATATGTGGAATTCAGGAATTTGACACTGACATGTGAGCTGGCGCACACACCCCAGGGAACGGTGTGTGTGAGAGAAGGTGGTTTGTTGACATGCAGGGAAAAAAATTGGAGGCGAAGTTTTGGGGAGGGGATATTTTGGGTAGGAAAACTGGTCAAAAGCGATACAAACTGGACTAGGGCAGATATTCTGAGCACTGAGTGCAGGCAACAGCTAGTCCCAGCCTCAGATGTCATAACCCCTGAACCATAGACTGAACGTCTGATGCATAGGACACACATCATTGGTCATGTGATTAGCTGTCATGAAAGCTGTGATGGAGTCCAGACCTCCTGGCGTCAGTCTGAAGCTCTGGCTGCATGAGACCAGGCAACAGCATGCATGTAATCTCTGCAGGAGAGAGTAAATACTCATTAAATCACTCTTCCTCAGAGTGTTTATATGTGCCAACTCAAACACAACCATCAGGTGTATCATTCCTTTTTTAGGTTTCTGCAGAGGTTTTGTTCTTCAGCTAACAAATAAGGTGTTTTTTATTCTTTGCTACAGCTTCTGACATGGTATTTTGAAAGGGAGTATCTATCAGTAAACCTTTCTGCTCTAATACTGTACTATCATAGTTGATGGTATTGATTATGCAAGTAATCTTCTCTAAACACCACAGAAAACAAAGAGTTGTCTGGAGCTAACCAAAAAATGATTACATTTTACAAAAGCAACAAAAAATATCTGTAGATCATCACTGATTAAAAATATGGTGTTCTTATGTTCGGTACCAATCGATCTTTTTTTCTTAAAATAATGTGAAGTGTTTAAAGCTCATACAAAGTGAATGTAGTGAAGGAAAACAAATGTTATAAGTTGCAATCCGTACTTCATCTACATAAACACAATGTTTCTTTGCTTGCCCCATGAATGCATGATCTAATGCACTGCTGTCTGTAATTATTACCTTCAGTTTTCATCTCACTTGTGCGATTGTTTGCACAGTTTCTATTCCTAGCCTGTGGTATCTGACCTCTGCAACACCATTTCATTGAACAGCCTGAGGGCCAAAGATTCACTCATGAGGGATAAATCAGATTTAATGATCCCAGTTCAATCATTTTCTTTACATGGGGGAGCAATGTTTTCATGGAGGGATTCAAATGCATAAACCCAGGCATTTTGGTAGATATGCAGGTGCTTCACGTCTTTTTAAATCGAGAAGTTCTAAAAGGATATTTAGTTTTAAAATAAACTCTCAGTTTGTTAAAACCTTCCGTGCAGATCTGAGATCAGTTTTCATCCGGATCTGAGTATTTTGCAGATCTGAACTGAAGCACTTTCAATGAGTGGAACATGTTGGATAAATAACTCCACATTATTTTCTTTTTAAGCTTTTATATAGAGAAGTTCTTCACCACACAATGTCCTTGTCAACATTGAAAACAAAAGAGGGGAGGAGTTAAACAGGAGAAACAGGTGAGACGAGGAAAGAGAGAGGAAAATTAAACGCAGAACATAAAATTGGCTTCATTCAGAGAGAACATTTTTTGGTCAAAAACAACGAGGATTTTAATTGCTTGTTTTTTTGGAGTGTGTTGTAAAGGGGATTGAGTTCAGAGTGCAAATCGGACTGAAAGAAACTAACAAACAAAAAACCACCACAGCACATAAAACCATTTCCTGCTGTCCCATTTGGATCTGACACAATGGGAAGAATTTTTCAAAGAAAATCTCAGAGTTTATTGATGCTTTTAAAACGCCTTGAGAGCTATGAAAACTTCAGACTGCTCTCAGATCAGTGGCAGACAGATTAACGCTATTGGTACTAAGTCACACAATAAGAATTAGCAGCAATGGGGGCCTTGGCCTTCAACCCAGATTGTGCGGCAGAGTTGCTGTTCAGAATTTTAATCTGTTTCTCTTTTGGAGTTGGTCTTTGTAAATTTCCACTGCATGAGAAAACAGTCAACAGGCGGTCCAAACGAATACGGGCGTAAATACACGATTCTCGGTATGCTGGTGTTGCTAGTAAAGATGTTTCTTAAAAGTGTAAATATGAAGAGGTTTCCATGCTATTCAAATTCAGCCTTGGAGTGTTTAATAACGCCGGGTGTCTAAATTTAAACTTGTGCACTGGAGACTGAAGCCTAAACCAGTAGGAAACAACAATCTAAAACGGCCAGGAGTTATGATCTAAGATGCACTTTAAAAACACTGATTATGTTTAACGTCTAAACACTTTAACAATGATAAATTCAAAACAGTAAACCATCATAATGGCTGTGTGGACAGTTTGTGCATTACAAAATATGAGAGGAAAACAAGAAGAGTCTCCGAAATTACTTCTATAGGTGTGAAGTGTCATTACAGCACACAAAGGATTTTCTAAAGAACGATAATCCCATCTATCATTTGGGGGTTGCATGTATTCCTTTACATGTCCACTAATTAAATCAATCATGCATGCTGTTGATGCACCACTCAAAACCTTATTTCTAGCAGGAGAGAAACACTTGTGCAAATCCTAAATAGTTGAATGAATCGCTCTTGAATGGTGAGAATGTTTTACTGGAGACCAGCCAGCAAAAGGAGGAGGAGGAGGAGGAGGAGGAGGAGGGCGTGCTGTTCAGATAAGCTATTTAAAGCTGAAGGCTCGGTGTGATCAGACCTAAAGCTTCCCAATGCTGTCAGAGCTGAACTAACAGTCAGTCCATTGCAACTATTGCCAGTGATTTGAAGAAGCGTGAGAGAACAACTGGTGAGTCCATTTGATTATTAACACAAATGTTAAAGTATATTCGCAGTCATAGAAGGTTAATAAATACACTGGAGTTGCATGAGTAAAAGTGGGAGTGTCTCACAATATATCATATGCCAAACTTGCTTCAGGGACTGAATGCTAAACTGTTAAACTAATTGTTCAGAAAAAAGAAATAAACGCTGCTTGTTAGTTAAATTACACATCATGTTCAACAGACAATAACTATGATTTTACTGTAGAACAACTAGTGCAATGCAACAATATATTACAGCTTTACAGTAACATTTTTAAGTCTGTTCAGTACAAAATTTGGCATTATGAAAGTTGCTTACTCTATTGTATAATTATTGATCTACAGAAAACTACATTACATGTTGATTAGGTATTGCATGTAACTTTGTTTTGTCTTTAATAATGCATTGCCTGTGTTTGTTGTTGCGTATAAAGTCTATTTTGATTAATAGGTTATATTCGATCATCTATTTTACGATTTACATGCACCATAATAACAATGCCTCAAACGTTGATGAATATCACAGCTCTTTTTCGTGTGAGAATGTGATCGGTTGACTTTCCTGAGGGTTCAATGCATTATTAAAACAATAAATCAATCAATCGGTGCTCGTTCTCGTTCAGCGTTAGATTCGCGTTCATCGCTTGGCTCAATAACACAATAACAAGTGTCGTTAAGCTCAGATGCGCAGGTAGTCGCATCTTACTTTTCGCTTTAAGAGATTTGCTGTTCTTCTGAACTCTGGCTGATCTCTTGCGCTGAGATTTTATGTAACGTGCTTTTCTGCGAATGATGCGTCTCTGGACCAGGAATAACCTGGATACGCGCATACGGAAATCATTAGAGACTTTGTAAACATTCCTTAATAATTAATAATTGATATGCATTGGTTTGCATACAGTCCCTCCTCCAACCCCCCCCCCCCCGGACCACCGCGTGCCCGAGCGGAGCGTCACGTACTGCACATACACTCAATGGGGAAGCGCGTGTCCGCGAGCAGGCACGCACGCACTCGGGGATGGGGTGGGGGTGTATCAACACTCAAATGTGTTACAATACTGACAAGAACCTAAATCACAGCATTTGCATGCAATCAAGTATTAAAATAAGTTTCTTTATTTGAAGCAATGGCACACACACACACACACAAGTTGCTACCTAAAATGAATTAAACAACTTGTCATTTCAACTTAAATTACATTAAACTGACTTAAGAGTTGAATATTTTACAAAAAAGTTATAAAAAAAACTTTTTATAAAAAAAACTATATTATAAAAAAACTTGATCACACATGCACTATATATATATATATATATATATATATATATAATAAATATAGATAGATAGAGAGAGATAATATATAAAATGTATTATTTACAGTGCATTGAAGAACTGTTGTTGGTTCCACAGTTATTCAGTGATCAGTTATTTAAAAAAAATATAAGTAACCCTTTTCCTCTATAAATAATCTTTTGTGCAGTGAGAAGTTTCCATGGATGGTGAAGATGCCAATAATAAAAATAACTTTTATTTTTAAGGCCAAAAAAGGCCTGTCAACCTTTTAGTTCTGTTATTATTATATTCACTTTACATTCAATTTAAGTAACACAGATACTGACACAAATATGCAAAAAAAAAAAAAAAAAATGTTATGACTACCTAATTTATTCAATTAAAGCTTAAATTGCAGTAATAATTTGTGTAAACCTGTGGCAGGATTTTAAACAAGTGTGAATTCACTTGTCTTCAATTTTTTAACCATATTAAAGTCTTTCATGAGAACACAAACTTGTTAAAAAAACGTAACATTTAATAATCAATGGTTCACTTTGATGAGAGTTAGTTATTTATAGTCAGTAGAATGTCTAGAGTATTATATATAGAGAGTTTATTATAGAGTATCTGCTTATTAATATCTGCTAACTCTTTATTTTGATGCTTCTCAACAGACGCTCACTGACTATAAGTAACTTTACAACTGCATATCAGCTTATTTTAGTAACCTCAACCCTAACCTAACAGTCTACTGACACTCTGAGAGTTTGTTGATATGTAGTTGCAAAGCAGAACGTCTAATATGACCATCAAAATAAAGCATAAGCAAAAGGCAATATGTGGTTGCAATGATTAAAAAGACATTCAAATAAATTTCTGGAATTCAATGGAACCTTCTATGGAATTCCGAGGATTCTCTGCGGGTTCCGAGAAAAATGCGGTGTTGCAAGAAACTGTGTTTCTGAGGGCGTGTAATTTAACGTGTGCATAAAGTGTCTCATTCTCAGAAAGGAGTCTGGGATGGAAGTAAAGTGGAATGAAGTGTCGTAACTAGAGATTACCAAACCATTTTAAGCAGCAGTCCTCAGTGGACTTAACCTACAAGAGACAAAACACAGGCATACACACACACATAGCTCGCGATGTTTAGTAAATGACATGGAGAGGTTCATCACATTAGGTCAGGAGTCTAGATTAAACACCCTATAAGGATATTTTCTGTGTGTGTGTGTGTTTGCGTCTGCTTTGTAGTGCATGCGTAAGTGCATGTCCACGTCACTAGCAAACAACTTCAAATTGTAAAATTCTTACATCATTTCTGAGTCTCCAGGAAAGAACCTTTTAAAAAATAAAACCAAGCGGAAAGAAGCCGAAGAATCTTTTCCGTTCTTATGCCTCCGCACCCAAATTCGATGCATTATGCCAGAAACTGAACACACAAATTCCACATTAATTTGGTTTTGCATGAGTTAAGAAAAGGACTGGGAGGAGAAAAGAAAAGAGAGGAACGGTTACGGATAAATGCATATCATATGATTGGCACAAGGCATAATGGAAAAGTGTGTGCGCGCGCGTTTACTAGAACCAAGGGAAATTTAATAAAAGCAACATTCGCCTTCTCCTTTTAGCGGCAGTATTGGAAAATATTTTGGACAAAATGTTCTCGAAAAACACTCAGAGGCTCTGGTGGTTTGATGCAAACCATCTGAGGTAGTATGAAGACTATGAGAGGTTATTGCGAAATTAATTTGCCATGCATAAATCATTTCATCAGGAGTTCTTGCTGCCAATAATAATAAGACAGGTTTAGCAGAAACCTGAAAACTTCAAATTGAACAAACGGAGTGAAACCAAACTGTTCGTTCTTATTTCTGAAGCTAGAAAACTGCAAAATGATCGTAAGACTCAAACTCAAATCAAATTATTCCACAATATAATGAGTTAATCCAACACAAAAACTTCTCAACTCCATTTATTTCCAAAAGACGTGTTTTGTTTGTAACGTTAAGTCACTATGTACCCAAACATTAGCTGTGACTAAGCGTATTAAACCTGATTTAGCATGTTTTGTCCTCAGGCATAGACTCAGGCGAAACATGCCATATTTCCACTGATTTATGAGTTCACCACAGAAACGAAAGAGCAGGGTTGAGGGGAACAGAGAGTCATGCATGACAGTAAACGCCCATATTTTGTGGCGTACGGTTTTGTGTCATCCTGCGAGAACACACAAACACTCTTGCTCTCTTTTATCAAAGTGTGTGTGTTTGTGTGAGAGAAATGCATGCTTGACAACCACGATCCCATGACCAATTACACAAGCTCTGTTGTGGTCTGTGATCTCACATCCCATTCAGCATGTATTCTTTTGTTGCGCAAACTTGCACCCAAGAATACACATGCAGGTCAATCACTACTGCTCCTGGGTTTATAGAGCAGACTAGATTCATAAAGCATATATATGAAGTGTAAAAGCCAAGGCTTTAAAAATTAACCATTAACCATACAAACCAAAGGCCAAAACCTGTGGAAAAAGCTGATAAGAGAAGCATTGGCCACGCGGTCACATAAAGGAGGAGATGTGTTTGTTTTTGGCTAGGTTTCTGAATAATAGAGCTAGTAAACCCTCTGTAAACGCTCACATTCAACAACTGCACCACTCCATCATCGTCAGGCTTTTTATTTACAACAAATAAGCTCAACTGCACAAAATGCAATAGCATTGCAATGTAACAATATAATACGTAACGATAAACGGCTTCATAAATCAATAAAAAACTTGATAAAGCAAAACACCCCTGATGCACATTCTTCGTTCTTAATTTTCTAGAGGTAGATTTCAAAACGCATGAATAGCTCTTCTAGCAGCCGTCAAAATAACCCGTATCGCTAACATGGCAAAACTAACCCGTCTCCATCAGGGAACTTGACCTGGTGCCTAATTCCCAATCAAGGATATATTAGATCGGATGTCTCCATTCAGTCTACCAATGACGTCGCTATATGGGATTAGAGCAGAAGTCTGCATGCACACGGCTGTAATAAGATTATACATTAAACCCATGGTCACTAGAAAACTAATAACCACAACAAACAGCAGCTGTTTTACAGTACAGTACAATTAGGGCAAATGTCAATCGACACTCTCCGATTGCTGGTTTAGAAACGCTATTAGGGTTGTTGTGATATAAGAGTAGAGACAGCTGGCAAGAACACCACAGTCCAATATACTGGACTGTAACACACACTGCACTTAAATACAATAATCTACCTTATCACCAAAATACCATCCAATGCATTATGTGGATTAATGTTATGTAATGTACATCCATAATATGGATATTTTGTATGTGTACGGTTAACTATCAAGTATGACATTGCATATTGTGCATTCCTTGCAGAAAATAAATGACTAAAACCAGCCGAGGCTGACCGGCTGGTTTTAACTGGTTTAAATCTGAAGTAGCTAGTTTTAGCCGGTCTCCCAGTTTGACCAGTTAAGATCAGCTTCATCAGCTCAAAAAATGAGTGTCAAAGCCCCCCCTCTAAAACCAGCCTAGGAGACCAGTTTAAACCAGCCATCCAGCCAATGCTGGTTTTTGCAGGACTGTCATCTGTATATTGTCTGTAATTATGTAACCGCATTCTGCACTGTCTCAAGACTTTCTCTCACCACTTCACATGTGCTGTTTGTGATGCGCCAATAAAAATGATTTTGATTCAAGGAGCCGTTTGTTTAACATGTGTTGCTCTTGTCTTGTAGCGCCCCCTGTTGTTGTTGCTGCTGCTGATATGGGTGTAAAAATGCTGCAGTGCTTTCCCTTCTACAGAAGATGCAAGGAGCGGTGCAAAAGACAGTGCCCCCCTGAGACGGGTAAGATGCTTAATGTTCTCCAACTGATAGTTCAAACCTGAAAACTATACTTAAGTAAACACTTTTACATTTATGCATTTGGCAGACGCTTTTATCCGAAGCGACTTACATTGCATTCAAGAACACATTGAATCATTTTACTTTCCCTGGGATCAAACCCATGACCGTGGCGTTTTAAACACCATTCTCTACTGATTGAGCTACAGGAAAGCAACATATACATATATATATATATATATATATATATATATATATATATATATATATATATATATATATATATATATATATATATATAAACATATACATTGAATATGACTCCATTACAAGTTACCAATTCCTCAGTCACTTGAGGAGTCAAGTCACCTTTGTTCATATGGTGATTGTTTCAATGCAGCTTTACAGAGATAACAGGAAAGCTTGTTTTGGATGTACAGCTCCTCTAGAAGAGCAGGCCAATCAATAATATAAAATGAAATGTCTTGTATCTGATTCTAACTGTACTTAAGTATTACTCGTACTAAATGTAGGTTCAAAGATATACTAGTTCTCAACAGTTAGAAGACATGCCAGTGAAAAGCAAGAAACCGTTGATTTGTGAGAGCAGTTTGTTTAGTTTCTGAAATCAAAATATGTGCACACCTTAACATTGCAATAAATCAAGGTCGATACAAAGCCTCTAAAATGCTTATAGACACCAAAAAAGGGCAACGTCTTTAGAAGTCTCTATAATGTTGTGAAATTAAAGTCAAAGCTCACTTACTCTGGACGTGCTGGTTCGGCTGCACTCATCCCTCATCTGATATATGAAACACCTGTGCAGTGTTGCCAGATTGGACCGACGATTTCCAGCCCAACTACAGCAAAAAACCCGCCCATTTACAAAAAACCCGCCCAAGACCAAAATTGTTGACGGGGGGAGACCTACACGCGATTGTTGACGGGGGGTGGCTTGTTTTAGTGGAATTTGTATGCATTTGTAGGCTTGTTTTAATGGAATTTATATGCATTTATATATGAAATTTGGGCGGGTTTGTCATCAAAAACAAGCCCAATTTTTATCGACCAGCCCAATGCATTTTTTTCTGTCCGGACGTGACCAAAAGATGCCCAATTGGGCTGGAACCCGCAAATCTGGCAACACTGCACCTGTGATTCCCTCACTCTTGTAATGGAGGCTTACAGTACCTTCAGTGTCCTGTAGATGGCGATGGCTTGTTCTGTGGAAGAAATAAACCGCTGCAGAAAATATTAAAGGGATAATTCACCCAAAAATAAATATTCTGTCATTAATTCCTCACTCTCATGTCGTTTCAAACCTGTAAGACTTTCGTTCATCTTCAGAACAGAAATGAAAATCTTTTTCATGAAATTTGAGAGATTTCTGTTCCTCCACTGACAGATACACAAATACCACTTTGATGCTTCATAAAGAGATTGTAAAACTAATCCATATGAATTGAGCGGTTTAGTCCAAATTTTCTGAAGAGACACGATCGCTTTATATGATTAACATATTTAATTCAGGCCTTTATTTACATTTAAACATTGATCAACTCAGATAATCGATGATTCATCAATCATCCGTCATGATAAACGGAAGGATCATTCTCGTGTTACGAAACTCATTCTCACACATCAAGCAGGTTCAGTTGAGCTTCTGTTTATGATCGCTGATCAATGTTTATATTTCAATAAAAACCTGAATTAAATCAGTTTAGTCTCTTCAGAAAGTTCAATCTAAACCGCTCAATTCATATGGATTAGTTTTACAATCTCTATGAACTTTTTGAAGCATCAAAGTGGTATTTGTGTATCTGTCAATGGAGGGACAGAAAGCTCTCAGATTTCATTAAAAAGATCCTTATTTGTGTTCAGAAGATGAACGACAGTCTTACAGGTTTGAAACAACGAGGTTTTGGTATTAATGACAGAATTTTCCTCATTCGTTGAACTTTCCCTTTAAGTGCCATGCAAAAATATAATTTTTTATATAAACTAATTTTTTCTTCTTCTCATGTCTCTAGTAGTAGCAAGTGAAGAGCTGAAACCTCGGTTGTCCTCCACCACCTCCTGGGGCAGTGAAGGAGACAGCGCCATCAGTCCAACTTGCCCACAGGCCTATTTTTCCCACAAGGCTCGGCTCTCGCTTCGGCACCAAATGGACAGCAACATCAATGCAGTGGATGCCACGTACTAACTCTGTTCTGCAAGTGGTCCCTGGAGAATCCTTGAAAGTAAAACAGATTTACAGCCCCAATCCTGTTTAAATCCCTAATTGGAGAGCTTGTGAGGAGAGCTGGTCCATTAGGAGGAACGAGCAGCATGGAAGTTTGCATGTCCGTGGACACTCTTGCTGTATGCATTGTAAGATAAGTGTTTGATGCTCTGACATTAACGGTACAGCTGAGGAAATGAGCAACGTTTACATAATCACCAAGTGCTTTTTTCTAGCCTGTAGCATCTGCCCTTCACAGTCTCTGCTATATATGCTTCTACACTATCTGAACAGATTGGTTTTATCAGAGCAGACTCTGATATCTGGAAGCAATTGAGTGCTTTGAGCCAGATATGAATTTGAACTATTATTTTCACTGTCAAATTCAACCATGCTTTGCCTCGCTGATCATAGTCAGTTTACTGTAAAAGCAACTGAATGTGCTCTGCTTTAACTACAACTTCATTTTTATTACGTACAAATTTAAGGGCTTTCTGAAATACATTTACATTTATGCATTTGGCAGGCGCTTTTATCTAAAGAAACTTGCATTGCGTTCAAGACTCACATTCACATTCTAATCAGTTTCCCTGGGAATCGAACCCATGCCCTTGGTGTTGCAAGCGCCTCACTCATAAATATGCGCCATCATGAGTGTTGCTTCATGAACTCGATGTAACATAAAACTAATGTATTAATAAGGTTTCTAAATCTTTAAACAGTTTTATTCTTATTGCATGTATAAAACCAGTCGTTGTTTTTCAATGCTTTGGTTTCAACATGTTTGAAAAACAGCTTTTAGATGACGTGCGTCTGACCCTCTTCACTTTGTCGTTTGCACATGTATTAACATTTGTGTTTTTTTAGATGTTAAATATGTATTTTTACACCATAACCCATAAAAGGATCAGAAGACACTGTTACACCTCTGAATCTTCAATTATTATCAAAGATATTTTTGTATGTTTTGTATGAAGTGTAAATCAATTTTCAAAAAAAAAAAACTTTTGTTGTAATAAGTAAACTAAAGCAACTAAATTATAACAGAATAAGAACAGCATATGTACTTTTGCTTTCATAGATGATTGTAAAACATTAAAACTGTCAAAGAGAAAAAAAGTCATTTTGCTTTTCTAACAGAAAAATGGACAATTCCTATTTTTTTAATGGAACATTGCAATATTATAATTAATTTAACCATGCATGTTAATGTGTTTTCATAACCTACAATCAATCTTCCCCTCCATCTCGTCTCTGATGATCGACCAATCACAAACCACAACGATTCAATGATCCAATCAATTCCACAGGGACAAGATCAAGTCCCAATCTATTATTGTTCTTGTTCAAGAAGACATTTTACTTGGATATAGAGAAGAAAAGCTTGACACAACTTCCATTTCATGCCGAGTGAAATCAATCAATCTGTATGGAAAGACAGTGTGGTTCAACATTTTTATTGAAAAAAGCAAAGCGGTACAAAAAGTCTTCCTGAAGGCGTCGTTTGAAACTATTTTTCAGTCTTGAATCCTATGGCACAGTTCCGTACATTCCTTCACATTCACATGTTTTTAGGTTTGGAAATGACTCCGTCAGGGTAGCGTTTTTTAAAACGTGCCACTACTTCAGGGTCTAAAAGATGAATACCGTCCAACTGATTACCAAGAGTTACCCTGGAAAACAAAATAGAGAAGGATTGAGAAAGATAAGAAGGAAGACGACAGCACATCTGATCACTGTCATGTACTTTGTCTTGTAAGCGATTTGGAAATCAGCGGCTCCTGAATGTCTGACTCACCAGTTGGGCTGCACGTTGTGTGGTCTACCGAACAACTCAATCTTTCTTGTGCCGGGCGACAAACGCTCAATCATTCCATAGATTTCATCTGGTTTATGACTAGTGGAGCGGACCTTTTGTGTAGACAGATGATACATTTTAGTGTACGGATCATCACTGACTTTAAAGTGCCCCCATTATGCTTTATTGAATATTATCTTTCATGCAGTGGGTAATAGAGCTTTATAAGAAATAAAGTTATTGTCTCCTAAAAGAAATAATCAATTCTGAACTGCTGAGTCATCTTACAGTCTCACTTCCTGTTACAAACCTAAGTAACAATGTAAAACAATTGCACAATGCCAGCGTATTCCTTCATTGGTCGCCTGTGAACAGCATCTTCTTTGACTCTCATACACTGTATTTGTAGCTGAGACTGGAAGAGTTTGGTTTTTGTTGGCGACATGTTGAGAAAACTGTTTTCAGCGCTGAGAATCCTCTTTAATAAACTTCAAAAGCATGAGGACTCACTGGAATTGATACAGAAAAGCAGATTCTATCGTTACTGTTCGAATCACTGTGTATCTGAAGTAGATCAATGTAATCAATGTATAGTGCTGAAGAAGATTCAGAGCTGATATTCAGATATGATAATGGACCAGAGTAGACCAATCACAACACACTGGACCATCTGACCAATCAGAGCAGACTGATCATCTGATCACAAACAACAAACCGTTTTCAGACTTTTCAAGAAATTAGGTGATCCTGCAATGTACACTATGAGAAAATTAGTTTTTTTTCCATGTAAACCTATACAAGACTCCAAAAACAAAATTAAGAACCTTTCAAAAAGCATAATAGGGGCACTTTGAATTCTTCAAAGGATTACCAGTAATATTGGTTATGACTGACCTCTGCCACTATAACATCACAATCAAGACCTCTGTTAAAACCTTGAGGGTTTCCTTTTACTCCCACCTGGAGAGAGAGAGAGTGAGGGAGTGAGAGAGAGAGAGAGAGAGAGAGAGAGAGAGAGAGGGGGAGGGAGAGAGAAAGAGAGAGAGAGGGGAAAAGAGAGAGAGAGCGGGAGAGAGAGTGAGAGAGAGGTGGAAAGAGAGACAGAGGGAGAGAGAGAGAAAGAGAGAGAGACAGAGGGAGAGAGAGAGAGTGAGAGAGTGAGAGAGGGGGAAAGAGAGACAGAGGGAGAGAGAGAGAGAGAGAGAGAGAGAGAGAGAGAGAGAGAGAGAGGAAAATGAAACGCAGAACATAAAATTGGTTTCATTCAGAGAAAATTTTTTGGTCAAAAACAACGAAGATTTTAATTGCTTGTTTTTTTGGAGTGTGTTGTAAAGGGGATTGAGTGCAAATCGGACTTCAGCTGAAAACAACAAACCAAAAAAAAAACACCACAACACATAAAACCATTTCCTGCTGTCCCATTTGGATCTGACACAATGGGAATTCAAAGAAAATCTCAGGGTTTATTGATCCTTTTAAAACTGTTCCTGAATCAAAATATATATGTAAGGGTTAAGGGGTATACAACCCCAACAGGGAGATCTGGATTCTTTCACTTTTATCTGTTTATGAAACTCTGTTTTGTACAGAGCCTCTAAAGGGACATGGCAATGGGGACAAATGAGCGGGGAGGAAAAATGAATGCTTAAGTGTATGCAAAGGTTTTGCAAGTGAGAGCAATGTTTTCAGGGGAATGCAAACTTTTGTGAGTGAACGCAGCACTGAAATATATTCTTTCCATCACCAGGTCCTTGCTGTGGTTTTGAGTTAGTCTGAAGAGAAATGTAATTATATCTGAAAACTGTCAGACTGAATACGCTTAAATAAATAAAACATGCTTTTTCAAACGTTTGGGGTCAGTAAGCTCTTTTTAAATCCTTTTTATTTAGTTACGCAACACATTTATTTAGTTTATTTATTACGTGCTGTTTAGTTTTCAATATTGATAATAATAATAAATGTTTCTTGAGCAGTAAATCATCATATTAGAGCGATTTGTGAAGGATCATGTGATGTTGAAGACTGGAGGAATGATCCTGAAAATACAGCTTTGATCACAGGAATAAATTACATTTTTAAAATATATTAAATTAGAAAATCATTATTTTAAATTGTAATAATATGTCACAATATTACTGATTTTACTGTAGTTTTAATCAAATAAATGCAGCTTTGCTGAGCATAACAGAGTTCTTTCAAAAACATTTTACCGATCCACAAAAACTCTTCCTGACCCCAGACTTAGTGTATATTCTCACACATACCAAGCAATGCTCTTTGCCGTGATTCAGCCAATGTCCAGTCCTTCCGGTACGAATGATTCTCTGAAGCTGGTTAGTTTTCACCCAGATAATCTCATCTACACGCTCATAGCTGATTGAGTGAAACAAAGAAAACATATGAAAAGACTTCATTTAGTTCCTTTTAAAGAGATCACCATCACTTTCCTTTTTTCCAGGTGTAAAAGGTCACCTACCCCCATAAGCTCAGACACTCTCTGCCCAGCTCCATAGCTCTGTGAAGACAGAAGATCAACTATAGTTCACCTGCACTTGGATCATCACCACCTCCTTTCAAACGCTTGCGTATGGCATGCGTACGATAATCGAAAACGTATTCAGACATGGGTGTTCAGAATTAAAGCGGACCTATTAACCCCCTTTTCACAAGATATAATAAAGCCTCAGGTGTTCCCAGAATGTGTCTGAAGTTTCAGCTCAAAAAACCCCACAGGTCATTTATTATACCATATACTAAAGGTGAAAGTGTGAGGGAGTGTAAGGGAAAAACTTGCTCTTTTCGTGCATGTATATTTAACTGCAAATAAGCTTTCATTTTATATTCAGGTTTACATTAATCTGTGGAGTAAAAGTGACGCAAAATGATTTCATTAAACTGAGATAAAAGGGTCTCAAGGCGCTTTGTGTGCTCTGATCCCATGAGTCCCTACCTTCCTGTCACCCAGAGGAAGAGGAAACCGTCATCCTGCAGAATAGGAATGTTGAGTTTCCTCATCTCGTCGTCCGTCAGCGTTCCGTAGGGAAGCTCCATGTGAATGTCCCACGGCGGGTCGGCCATCACCACCGCAAACTTCCCCAGGATGGACACATCCAGATAACGGATATCACAGCAAATCCACTGAGAAGGGAATAAGGTCAGAGGGCGTGCACCTGTTATACACTACCGCTGAAAACTTTGAGGTCGGTATGATTTTTTAAATCCTTTTGAAAGTCTCTTATAGGCTCACCAAGGCTGCATTTATTATTTATTTATTTATTTATTTATTACAATGCAAAATAACTGTTTTCTATTAAAGTAATGCCTTGAGATACGAGCACAATTCGTTCCAGGACCGAGCTCATAACTTGAGTAGCTCGTATCTCAAATCATTTTCCCCCCATGAGAAATAACAGGAAAAAAAAGCTTTAAAAAAAGCTTTAAAAAAGCTCCCTTATTAGTGCAATGGAAAAAAAACATGTTTTAATTGCTATGGAGACACACACACAGAAAATTATAGTATATAAGGATTCCTGTGATATAAAATAAAATGTGGTTTTAATTATGAGCTAATGACGGCAGGTGGGGAGGAGGAGGAGGGATAATCTAGATAATGCAAACACAATATGGAAGTGTTGTGTTTCTTCCTGTGTTGTGTATTAGATAAACTCAGAAGCTCATATTTATTATTATTGAACACTCATAACTTGTGCTGCTCCCAGCTTAATACTCGTGAATCACTCGTCGCCCCCGGTAACCCCCGCTGTAAAACCAAGCTGCCTCTAGTGGAGATCATATGCAATTACCCATAAATGAGGCGCTTGAGCTGCTCCGAGTGCTGAACATCTCTAGCGTTTGTAAGCTGCTCGTATCTCAAATATTTACTCATATCTCAAAGCAAAAACTTACTCAAAGGCCTGCTCGTATCTCAGAATACTCATATATCAGGACGCTCGTATCTCAAAGTATTACTGTATAACATTGTAAAATGTATTTCAGCTTTTTCATCAGCTTTGATCACAGAAATAAAGTACATTATTAAAACTAAAAAGTTATTTTATACAGTTTTTTAATAAAATAAATGCAGCCAGAGAATAAGAGACTTCTTTCAAAAACATTAAATGATTACATAATCTTGCAGACCACCAACTATTGAACTGTGGCGTGCGTCTTAAAATAAAATGCAGTTTGAACTCACAATGACATTGTTTGAACAGCAAATATGCAAGAAGCTTTGAAATCAATTACAGATTTGAAACACATTACAAATTGGTTATTGATTGTTTCAAATCAGTATTATATAGCTTGACAGAAGCTGTTGAACAGGACAATTTGAGCGATACCGTACCTGTGAAGGAAACAACTTGCCAACGTTGCTGTCTTCCACGGTGGAGTGCAATCCGAGTTCTGCGGCCCCTGCCTGTGGCCCCAAAGCATCCCCCTCTGCCTCAGGAGGACTGTCAATCTCATAGTGCACATATTTACAAGTGTCCATGTGGAAACAAGTGTTCAGAAAGGAGCAGTCGCCCAGGCTCTCGTCTGTGTGCTTGTTGATGATCCGCCTAGAAAAGCCACATTATAACGACCACGGATTATAAATTTACATTTTACATTTCTGCATTTGGCAGACGCTTTTATCCAAAGTGACTTGAATTGCATTCAAGAAACACATTGAATCAGTTCTTGCTTTCCCTGGGATCAAACCCATGACCTTAGCGTTGTAAACACCAATGCTCTACTGATTGAGACCAGGTAGATCAGGTTTAATGAAGGTGAACTCAAAGGGGTCATGAAATCCCTTGACCTTTTGACATACAAGTGGTCATATTGTACTATGAAAACAGCCTGTACGTTTTTCGTACAGCTTATATTGTGACACTTTATAACGTATAAGTTAAAATTATAAAGTTATAATTGGTTGTTTATTATTGCTTAATTACTAGTATGTGTAATGTTTGTTATTGCACTCTTACGTACTTTTGCATCCTCAGGATTAATCGCTTTCTTTATTCCTCAAATTGTAAGTCGCTTTGGATAAAAGCGTCTGCTAAATGAATAAATGTAAATGTGATGGTGTGCGAGTGTGAACTGACCTGAAGTGCAGCTTGGTGCAGGGCTGTGGCGTGTCTCCCGACTGAACACACTCCTCTTTAGTCCCGTGATCACAGAACTCCTGCACTTGAGCTCGGCCTCGCGAGCGAAACTTCTCCACAATCGACTGTTCCTTCGCTGAACTAGTGTTCAAAAGCTCTAGGATCTCTTGGCTCACCTGACGCACAAGCACGCATACGTAAGAATCCACACACATACAAATAGACAAAGCTTGACTGATTTGCTACATAAGTATTATGCCTTTTTGCTTTGCTGTTCCTTAGTGGACTGCTGGCTCAGTAGACTCTCAATCTCCATATCCAGGTGAGAAGCTTGCACTTTACTGCTCCGCCCTTTTTTCTCAGGTCCACCGCCTCCGACCCCGGAGGATCCGATTAGCTGAGAGTTTGAGGCAGGAGCCAGCGAGATAGAGGATTTCTTGGGAGGGGAAGATGGAGCTTGAAGCAAAGGGGAGGAGCCTGGTGCTCTTTTTTGATGAATGATGTCATCTGCTTTTCTTTTAACGGCAGTTCTTTGAGGCTGGGCTGCGCTGCCAATCATAGCCCAGAGTTTGGTGTGGTCGACAGAAGTGACGAGGGTGGAGGAGGAAGAGGACGAGGAGGCAGCGATGGATGGCTGCCGAACTTCAATCAGCTCTTGAGCAGAAAATTTGAGGAGGAGACTTTGGATGCAGGCATGGGAAACTGCAGACTCGGACTGAGCAAATGAGGACGAGTGAGGAGGAAGAAACAAAGAAAAACACAGATATGAGTGTTGCTGGAGTATTCAAAATGAAATGTGACTCAATTTATGTTTCTCATTATCCATAACCGTACTACAGTAAAATCTTGAGATACGAGCGTCCTGACATATGAGTATTACGAGATTCAAGCATTTTGCTTTGAGATACGAGTAAAGATTTGAGATACGAGCAGCTTACAGATGGGCACCCGGAGCCCACGCCGCTTCACTCGTTCACTTCACGTGTTTGTTGACTAGAATAAAAGGGTTTGGGTGAGCAAAAACAGCAGTCGAGAGAAGATCGAGCGCGTGTGGGGAATGTTAAGGGATTAAAATTAGCTCGCGGGCTCCCGTTTTTCACGTGTAGATTATCCGCTCGCGGATGTAATTTACACGAGCGCAAACATTAGTTTTGTTCTCGTTTCTTTTTGGCATGGATTTGCCACCATAGTCGACATCCGTGCGTCTTCTGCTAGGGGGTTCAGTGCGGCCCGGGAGATAAATCCACAATATGAAAAAAAATCATTTTAATTTTCGGCAGAACTAACAGCAGATGGCAGCACTGAGCTTCAGAGTCTGAGTGACGTTTAGTTCAATCCGTTTACCTGCTTTTCTGTTGGCCATGGCAACCTCATCGTTGAAATATCTTTGTGAAAAAAAGAGAAAACTGGACACACATCCGACACCCTTTCAAGAACAATTTATCTCTTGCTATATGTTCACGGAGGTGAATGGTTAACCGCCACTATGAAACCGATAATCATGGAGTTTATGTGCCTATATTCAAAAACCACTAAATAAGCAATAGGGACTTAAAGATAACCATACATGGACAAGGAATGCAACAAAACAGTTTTAATCCAACATCTACACGGGACGATTGGCAGCTATAGCAGATAATGCAGCTGCAAATGGCATCGTTTCGTAACTCAAACTCGTGAGGCAGGATGGAAATGGGATGAGTGACGTGCCAAACTGTGTTTTAAGTTTGCGTTTGGCATGCAGCCACATGTTCTCGACGTTGTTAGTGTGGATCTCCCTGTCGTTCGGATCTACGAAGTTGTGCTGATGAACCACAACATCGTGAGTGTAGATTTATTGGCGTAAATTGGAAAGATTTGCATATGCCACCCAGCCGTCTGAAATTACGCGATCTGTGGCCATTTGAATATAGGCATCTAAACTCCACGATTACATGAATACAACAGCTTGCACGGAGAACTGAGAATACAGAAGGTAAATAAAATGTTGGTGGGTCTGAGGAAACAGCGATCTGTTTTCACCCGGAGCGAGAGGCCAGTGATGCTGCAGTGAGAGCAGCTCCGCACAGAAACGTTCATCCTGACATCACACAAGATTTCAGGGTTTCTGAGGGAGTTTGAGAAACGATTTCAGGTCTTTAGCAAACTCGAGACAGAATTTGCATTTTTCACAAAGCGATAAAGTAAATTTGATTACATGAAAAAAAATATATACTTATGTATAAACTTGCAAATTTTACAAAGATTTTCTTTTTAAAACAGCTGCCACTTAAGATTAAGTGTGTGAAGTCAATTCATGTGTTCAGAATTGCTTCCCAGAGTTGGGAAATTGATTTTGAATCATTTCTATACTTTGATGTTTGATTTATGTTAACATGCAGGACAGTGTTTTTAACTTCCACAAAACTGTGATTAAATGCTTTGCGTCATTGTACAATAACTGACCATTTTGTATGCATAATTCACTTAAATAAATGTCAAACTGAGTAATAGTGTTTTGGAAACTGCACATACTACTTAGGTTGTTCATAATATATTTTGTGAAAGGACAAGATAAAGATTTGTATAATTTAATATAATTTATAATATAATGCACTAATACAAAGAAAAAAGTGGACATTGTTAGTTCTATGTAATTTTGCTATGAGTTTACTGGTCATTTACAGTACATTTTCATGACTCAGTGCTGTTTTTCAATTTTTGCTGTAAAGTTCATCACTGTTCATTTTCATTCAGTTTCCATTTGACAAACTATCGGTTGATTAAAGGGTTTATCGGGTTGCGTATCGTCTAAGATCCCGGCACTTACAGTGTTTAGCTGGTTGGTGATTGCTAGGGAATCAATCGGCAGAGAAAGACTCAGTTCAGACAGGTATCCCAGCAGCCTCTTCTCCAGCTCTGGGTCGGGCGGCTGCTCCGCTTCCACCTGTGGGAGACCCTGGAGAGCCGGTCCGGGGCTGTCGCTCCTCACAGATCCTCCCTCAACCCCTCCAACCTCTGCTAAAATAAAAACAAGAACTAATGTTGGGAACGGCACATACAGTAGGTGGCACCATACACTCACTAGTTCACTACTATAGCAAACATTATGGTTGAACCCGGGTTCATTCTTTCCTTGGCACACATTCAAAGTTTCAATCATTTATTTATTTACTTTTTTCAGCATCACTTCTGCCAGAATCCTGTGTGTTCTCGATATTCAGCATTTAAAGGCAATGAATAAAGCTGATTGCATGAGCAAACTGGGAACTCTCATTGCATTTCTGGGTAGTTATATTTCATTAACAAATAAATCAAATACTATTTAAGACACACACACACACACACACACACACACACACACCAGTGCCCAGCTGAGTTGTGTCTTTTCTTCTCCTCTGTAGTCTCTCTCGCAGGGAGTCCAGCTGCTTTTTGTGCGCCTGGATGTGACTCCATGTGTCCGACATGGCTTAGAAGAAACTAGAAAACAGTGAATTAAAAGACCGTTCAAATAAATCAGAGATTTCATTAAGTGTAGTTTACGTCTGGTAATCCAACGCTGACTGACTGTACTAGTCGTTCACACTGCGCTGATGAACTTCGATTTTAAAATAAAAGACACGCACGGCACAATATTCCCCATTTTAGAAATTATTAGTTTCAGACTGAAGTTGGAGACGATAAGAACCTATTTCATGTATTTTTTATTAATAAAAAATACATAATATACAGAATAAATAAATATAATTTTAATCGAATAACACAGCGGCTCGTATTATGTAATCAAACAGCGCGCTTTAAGCATCAGTTCCGGTGGCAGGACTTCCGGTACATGAGGAGAGAAAACAGACCCGCCAAAACGCAGATTCATTTATTATAGGTTTATTTATAATATAGATTTATTTACCAGCTATTAAGCGTGCAGCCTAAAATTCAAGGTACTGTTGAAAGACTGCACTTATTTATGTAGCATATCGATTAAGTGGGAATGCTTTATTTCTATGATACCATACGTAGCCCTCGAATGTGTTTTTTTCTGCGGATGTGGCGTTATAAAATACAGTGTTTCCTTTACTTCTATTTAGTGGTATCACGACGCTACAGATCAAAACAAACAGAGCGAGCAGTGTATAAAGATTCAATTGAGTCGATTCTTTTGTAGTGAATAGGCACTTTCCAGCGCGACCGGTTGAGTTCGATTCAGGAACGAATGGTTCCTAAGAGTCGGTTCCTTTTAATGATTCAAAACCCTACAGTCGATTTTGTTCGTTTCGTTTTAGTGAAGCAAAATACACACTATTCTGAGCTTTATTTAGGTCCGAATTCGGAATAGCATTGTATCCTCCTCATTTCTGCACTTATTTGTTAATATTTCTTCAAAACTTATGCATTGCAATGTATAGATATGCAATGCATAAGTATTTAATAAATTAGTTTGCTTTCTGCAATGCAATGATTTTGCACTCAAATTTCTCCTCTGTGTGTTACTCTGGGATGAAATTATCATTAACTGTTGATTAACAGACTGGTTCTGTTTTGTACAGCGCTTTATCCAGTGATTTCGACATGGCCGAGCCACGCGTCCCAGTGTCCGCTTCTGTTCCCCACAATCCGATGGTGCTTCCCACCCCGGAGAGCTCTACTCTTGAGATGGACCCGATGGAGTACACCCTCCGCAAGCGTCTGCCCCGCAAACTGCCCAAACGACGGAACGACGTCTACGTCAACATGAAGACCGATTTCAAGGCGCAGCTGGCGAGATGTCAGAAGCTTCTGGACGCTCATAGGGAAATCTGCATCCACGGTTTGGGACTGGCTATCAACCGGGCCATTAACATCGCCCTACAGCTTCAGACGTCCAGCCAGGGTGCGCTGCAGCTGGCCGCCAACACATCCACCGTAGAGCTCATCGACGATCTGGAGCCCGAGGATCCGGATGAAGCCGGAGAACCGCTTACTCGCACCCGTAATAACTCAGCCATCCACATCAAAGTGTTTTATCCCAACCCGTAGAGACAGTGTCAGTATCAACGCAATAAATGGGAACTTCAAAGACTTAATAAACATTATTGTAAAGTTTGTGTTGTGCTTTAAAGTATGTCTGCTTTATTTGGTATGAGTTTTGGTCTGGTTCAGACTGAAGCTAAAACAACTAAGCTCAAATTGCATAGAGTTTGCTTATGAATTTTATTGCTGTGTTTTACCAAGAAGTGACAAAGAATATGTGCCATATCATATGTTTCCACTTTCAGAAACAGTAGTTTGTATTTATTTATTTGTGTGTGTGTATAGCAAACTAATGTCTGTGCAGCAGTTGTGCTGGCAAGTAAAAACCCATTGTTGGACCTTCCTGCCTTCTTTCCTCTTCCTGTATGTACGTTATATCTACATTTATCAAGATATAGTCACACGCTCCTTCCTGCAAAATATATATACTGTATGTAATATTTCAGTCAGGATTCAGACCCCATCATAGCACAGAATCTGCAATAGTTAAAATGACATGCTTCTAACTTCTGATGCTAGATTTGATCTTAGTGCTGCGTTTGAAATTATAGATCATTATGTACTCTTAGATCAATTACAAAATCAATCCAGTATTCAGAGACAGGCGTTAGGGTGGTTTAAATCGTACCAGTATGACCAGTACCATTTTGTTTATTTAAATTGAGGATTATCCAAGTTAACGTCTGTAAATTATGGAGTGCCACAAGGTTCTGTTTTAGGACCTCTGCTATTTTTAATATACATGCTGCCTCTTGGTAATATTAGTAGAAAACATGGAATTATTTTACACTTATGTTACTCCGTTATGGGTTTCATCATGACCAGATGAAATATCTAAATTATCCAAGTTGGCAGAGTGTGTTAAAGAGATAAAATATTGAATGACCACTAATTTTCTTCCATTAAATTTGGATAAAACTGAGGCATTACTTATTGGACTGAAGACCTTACATTTCTGCATTTGGCAGACGTCATCTAAAGTGACTTGCATTGCGATCAAGAAACACATTGACATTCTAATCAGTTCTTGCTTTCCCTGGGAATCGAACCCATGATCTTGGCGTTGCAAGCACCACACTCTACTGGTTGAACTACAGGAAAGTTATTTTCTTAATTTCTATATACTCTAATTGTGATGGTCGTAACCAGAAATAATTGCTTTAATTGTTTCTGCCTAAATTAACATGATGTTAACTGACTATAATTTGAGCTGTACATTTTTGACATATGGACGTTATTTGGACACGGTCACCTTTGATAAATTATTTGTAATACTTGTAATTACTTGCAAACAAATTGTAACGTAGAAAGATGCATTTTTCTGTAAAACTGATTTTAAACTATGTATGTTTTGTGAGAAGCGCAATACAAATAAATGTGAATTTAAAGCAAGGATACCTGACAGATGTTGGCTGATCAGTGACAGATTAGATCTTTCAAAAAGTAAACTGGACTAAAGTGTCTGTCAAAAGAGCAGAAATGTTGGTGGTAAGGCAAAAGGAACGACACAAACTGTTCAAAAATATTTAGTGGTGTGACTAAATTCCTTCATAGGAAACAACATACAAAAATGCAATTTTTATAATGCAGTTATGGCTCAGGCATAATGTATGCCTGTATAATTCACTCTATCATAGCTAAAAAACAAAAGTATTGGCTTTTGCAGCAAATTCTTTGAAAATTCACCTTTGATTTTTGCATGTTAACAGAATAGTGAGCAGTGTATTGGAAATTTTTCAGCAGAGATGCTTCATTAGAAAAACTTCCTCTCCTTGTTTTTACAGTTATATTTTTTTTAGCTAAGAATACTTTAACAAATAACATTATGATGAAAGAACCACACAGCAAAATAACAGGAAAAAACATCGACAAACATACTTTGCTGCACTCAGACAGTGACTGACGGACGTTAAAAAAGAACAAAAAACAGGCTATTTACGAAAAACACAAACATGTTAAAGAGAAACAAAATGTCAACCTTACGATCATTTCCCAGAGGAAACTATGCAGCGTTGAGCGTGAAGTGGAATTAAGCTAGGATGTTCGTCATACACTAATCAATATTTTTCCTGGCACCGCTGTTATCTGCACAAGACCACGCTCTTCAACGTAACTCAGACATGAGCGAACACAGAGCCTCATCAGCTCTCACGAACGAAAGCTTCCAGTTCCCCTGACACAAGCAGCAATCTAGTCCTTCTTCCTGTTCACCCCAACTGACCCGTAAGAATTCAGCATTACAACCTTCCTCCTCTCACACTTAAAACATTCCCTGCAGCATTCGCAAAAGTCTCACACACACACAATAAAATGAATATAAAACCGACAGTGCATAATTAATATTGATAAATAGTCTTCTCTATCAACAGTTCATCGTTTGGAGGTGTTTGAGGCCATGGTGAATGGAGGAAGAGAGGTCTTCACTTAAATAGCTTCAGAGAAGAACCCGCAAAGCTCTAGGAAATATATAATCTTATATAAATAATGACAATTTCATAAGCAATACAAAACGGTTTTAAAGAGTCCCAGATAACTCTTCCCAGTCAAGATGGGCAAGTGCATCAGTCATATGGTGAAAGAGGAGTGATTTCTTGCAGTTTTTGGCCAGGTAATGCAGGTGGGTTTGCAAATGCTCAACGCATAGAGAGTAGACAGCCATGGGGGTTTGGGGGGGTTTGGGGGGGGGCACTTAGCATTCTGGGGGATGTACTCTTTTCCCTTTGTGAGTAAATCTTTCAAGGTGCTACAACTCCCAGTCATTCAATCTTCTCCAACATATCCTTCGTAATCGTCCATATCCCGTCTCCTGATACGAGGAGCTCCAATTAGTTTGGCTCTTGCCCTGAATTGTCTATCAGCTGACGCCCCGATGGCAGACAGGAGCACTGGCGAGCAGAAGACGCACTTTTCCCCGCAGGAAGTTGACGTGGACCTGAAACAGCTCCGAGATCGAGGACACTTTCTGCATCTTCTTGTCTTCTCCATCATTGGTTGGAGGTACATATTCCTGAGAGACAGAGAGACATTAAAGCATAAATAAATGGAACTCAAATCAGGGTTATTATCGTTAGCTAAAACTATTAAAACATTTCTGTTAAAGCTGAAATAAAAACTTTAGTGTGTAATGTTGTGGTTTGAGAAAGAAAAAGGTCAGCAAAGTTACAAAGTCCCTCCAGCGGGAGCTGTTCTCTATATCTGTTTCTCTCAACTCCCTGAAACGCCTCCATTGTTGTCTTGAGTTTCTTCTGGGAACGAACACGTCATAATATTCCTCATTTAAATAATTCCCATGCCAAGGCATATGCAAAATAAAGAGCCGGAGCCTGGTTGAGTTGTGTAAAGAGTTGAAACTCTCGGTTATGGTTAGGGGCGGGACATTTCCCTAGACATGCTGGAAGCACTTGACCAATCACAGCACACTGGGCCGACCAATCAGAGCACAAGGTGCTTTTTAGAAGGAGGGGCTTCATAGAGGCAGGAACTAAACAGAGCGTTTCTGACAAAAGAGAAGCTGCAATAATGGAGAACATGAAAAAACATGAACATTCAATCATTAAAACCTGTTCCAACAGACCCTGAAAACAAAATTAAGACTTTTAAAAAGTGCATAATAGGTCCTCTAAGTTGAGGCAGTTAAAGTATTAATTGGAAATAAATAAAAACTAAAATCAAACATAAATTGCAATATAAAAAAGAAACGAATAAAATGTTAAAAGCACATAATGAAACAAACTAAAATTAGCATGAAAACTAATATTTCTAAAAATAAATTCTTGTTCAAAATATAAACTTGACCGTAGTAAAAGGTAACTGGTAGAGGGCAAGCTTTCCTGTATCTCAATCAGTGGAGCATTGGTGTTCACAACATCAAGGTCATGGGTTCGATTCCCAGGGAAAGCAAGAACTGATTCAACGTGTTTCTAGAATGTAATGCAAGTCACTTTGGATAAAAGTGTCTGCCAAATGCATAAACGTAAATTTTCTGCCAGGATATTTCTCATTAAGTTTATGAACATTTCCTTTAATCCTAAAACACAACAAAAAACCATAAGTAACTGAAAATTAATACAAATAAATAAAAAAAACAGTGAAAAATCAATCTGCAAAATTCCTTGATATAAACAGTACATTGTACTCTATTTTACAGACTTTTTAGAGTGTGGTCTCATGGTCATTGCTTGATTTTATGTAACACTATGACACAATCAAACGAACATGCTCTCTTCCTTGAGCTGACATAAGTTTGTATCACACCGCACTTGATTAGCATAACATCTACTTTCCTGTTCCCGTAGTTTGAGTAGAAGAGCATGACGCTAGCATTGCCAAGGTCACAGGGTTTGATTCCCAGGGAACGGACAAACTAATGAATTGTGAATGTAATATGTCCATATTGAACCAAATTTATAACTTGAATGCATCCGCCTAATACAAATTCAGTTGTGTTACTTTAGTGAAGAACATGATTTCCACATTCAAAAACTAATGCTTCCATTCACTTGTTTTGGCGTCGGTAAAATGTTTGCTTGTTGTTTGGAAGAAAATTAATACTTTTATTCAGCAAGAACACATTTGATCAAAAATCATTTCATTTAAGAATCGTTCTTTTGAATTCGGTTCAAACTAAAATCACAGTTTCCACAAAATCATCATATTATAATGATTTGTGAAGGATCATGTGACACTGCAGACTGGAATAATGATGTTAAAAATACAGCTGTGATCACAGGAATAAATTACATTTTAAAATATATTTGACTAGAAAAATGCCTGTTTGGATTTAAATAGGCAAATACTAAAGAGTAGCATGCTAGAAAACATGCAAAAAAAATATAATAATCACTGCAATAATGATCCAATCATTGCTCTTTCACCCACTATATCAAAGAAATGCAGCCTTGGTGAGCAGTAGAGACTCAAGAGGTGTGCGTGACTCACCGGTATGCTGAGACTTCGCAGCACTTGTCTCATGCTGGCAACGTTTCTAACACTGGCATCTATGTGGGATTGTATCACATCCGTCTGATTAAATGCCTGTAATGAGCTGATGGCCTCGTTCAGCACGTGTAAGCCTGACTGGACCTCCTGAGCTTGCTCCTCGATCTGACGGGACATACAGAGAGGATGAAGACTCAATAAACACATTGTTTTTTAAGTTAAGGTATTGAGTTTTGGAAAGGACTACATTATATTACAATCTCCAACTTCACGTATCTTACATTCATCGCTTCCCAGACATGAAAATCAACTCTGGTCAGAGGAACGGTGAAGTTTGTTGCAATGCTGCAATCATCCTTACAAGCTCTCTGCAAATACAAGAAGATTCAGATGGTGAGAGCGCAGAGATTGATTAAAATTACACTGATCGAGCATGAGAAAGTGTCCCATGTGAACACCTTCATGTTTCTCACCATAGCAGTTTCTGCATCCCATGCCTCCTTAATGTAATGGTCGAGGACGCGCAGGTCGCAGATGGGGCGTAATGGGGAGGACAGGCCTGGACGGGTCCACTCCAGCACCATCAGCAGTAAGGCAAAGAGTCCTGACACACACAGAACACATGAAGATCAGTTCAAAACAAATACTGTCTTTGGATGAGTTCAATAAGCACTTTTACACTTATACCACCTAGAAAGAGACTATAGCACTCTAGCCAGGACAAACTGATTCCAGGAGTGCATTTCCCAAATGCATCGTTAGCCAACTAGGTCGCAGTTCCACCATTACCAACACAGTTGAGCGATTTGGCGTTTCCCAAAACCATATTTTCAACAAACATTCGCAAGCAGCTCTCAACTGGTGCAAAGAAGCATGGTTGTTTGACACATGGAAACAGAGCGAAGTAAAAAAGCTAACATTCAGTACGTTATTTATATATACAGTGGAATCCGGTTATGTCGACGGCCTCGGGTGTTGCAAAAAAGCGTTGAGATAACTGATGATCGAGAAAACCAAAAGCCAATATGGCGATTTGTTTGATGAAGCGATCGGCATGCTATAAAAATGTACATATACTGCGTATGTTTGCTAACAACAAAATGCATATGTGCACCAACTAACAGCAGAGATTGTAACGGCTACTTTATGTTTATGTTGGGAATATACCTTTAAGACGGCGTATGTTACTGTGTTTCATACACTTTTCTGGTGTGAGCGCGCGCAGGGAGGAGAGTGTTTTTGAGTGAGGAGAGAGATGGCCGCTCTACCGCTGACTGTTATATAGCATCATCTACTGTTTCCATTTTCCTTCTTTTATTTGTGATGTTTGTCAGTGTTTTCTTTTTCCTGGTTTGTACTTACGCTCTTTACATATTTGAGAAGAGTGTGCTGGTATGAAACCCATCTATAAAGCTTGTGTGACCAGTTTAATCGCCTCAAGTTTTCTTTAGTTTCCATTTAACATCTGGGCAGTCGTCAAACACTCTGACAGCCGGCGCAAGATTTACCAGTATACGATAAAAACCACCTTCGATTCTCGATACAAACCTTTAATTATATTCTCCAACATTGCAAACACAACAGCGTAAACAGTCACAACACACATAAACACATTCACTCATAACACAGTCATTTCACTCTGACACAGTTCTGAAAGTATTGCACTATTGGTTACTATGGTTTCTTTACAAAGTCTAAAATGCTTTGTTGCTTTTTGCCTTTAACGGTCTGCTTGAAAACAAATGCTTCTATCAGTAACAACATCTTTGTCGATGTCGATGTAATCTGGGAATTCCTGGACAGTGAAGGTGAACTCGAGCCTTTTCCAAGATAGCATCTGTAAGGCTTGATTTGAGTTGTTCTGCAGCTGAACGGCACTGCGCCGCAAGAGTGAGTGAAGCGTCATTGGAGTGAGCGCCCGTACAGACCGTGATGCACGTGCAACACGAACTCATTAGTCACGGGGATCGAGATAACTGATGTTAAGTGATGAATTTGTCCCTCTTTTGTGCTCGAGATATCAGGGTTCAGCGACATAAAAGAATCGACATAACCGATAAGAAAATGCTAAGACAATGAGGGAGTTTGGCGATTACACTTCAAAAACGTCGACATACCAGGGTTGGCGAGTTAACCGAGCTAGAGATAAGTGGATTCCACTGTATATAAATAAATATATACACATATATTTAGCTGTTATGATCCCAGCCTGTGTTCCCCTGGTCTTGTTCGGTCTTTTACATTATTTCTTGTTCTGCACCATGTTTTGCAGTCTTTGTAGTTTTTCTTGTTGATTAGCTCTTTGATTTGTTCACAGGTTTGTCTTGCGTATTTAAACCGCAGTGCTTCTTAGTCCCTAGTTCGGTGGTCTGAACATGCAATATATCAAAAGAAAGAACAGAGCATTACTAAAGCTCATCCTGGGTCGATATTTCATTCGGTAATGAAATGTTAAATGTGAAGTAAGCTTCAAAAGCCTTTCTGACAGAAAAAAAATCAGTTACTTGACTGATCTTATGATCAACGAGGCAAAGCGAGGCTGAGATATGCAATGATTGCAGAAAAAATTAGTTCATAAAGGAAAAGACAAACACCCACACAATGCTTGATTCTTCTGTGTCTCTGGAATAAAGAGACAGATTACACAGAAAGAGTGTTTGTGTGTGTCTGGTCTACAACCTTTAATCCCCTATCACATGCGTGTCAGACTGTGTGAAACCTAACGTCTGAGTCACTGCAAAAACGAAATGATAAAAATACATATTTACAGTGGAAACAAATTGTAATTCTTATCTTTTAGATTAATGAAAATTATAACAATAACAACCAAGTAAACCAAAATGAACACGAGAAGAAGGAAAATATCCAACAAAGGACAACACCATTTATGCATTTGGCAGATGCTTTTATCCAAACCGACTTGCATTGCATTCAAGAAACACATTGAATCAGTTCTTGCTTTCCCTGGGATCGAACCCATGACCTTGGTGTTGCAAGCACCAATGCTCTACTGATTGAGCTACATAAGAAACTCTAGGGTTTAAATATGCTAATTAATTATAATCTTTATCGATTGTTTCCCCTCTTTATTCAACTGAGCTGAAGCCATGAGGTTCGACACCACTTGAATAATTTTAGGTCAGATAAGCACAGTGTAAATAAGTATTCATCCTATGTCATGTGATTGAACAGCATGTATTTCTTATTGGAACATGCTGAATGCACTCTTTCAGCTTTAGCGGGCAGTGACGCAACACGGCTCTGATCAAAGCAGATGTACCCGCTGATCTTGAGCACATGAAGCACTCCAGGTTCTGACAAAATTTAGAGGAGAATGTCGACGATCGGCGAAAGCGAGTCTTTCTGCTGGCCTCAACTTGGCCAATCGCTTTACCGCTGATCTTGGCAGAGAATGGCGTCTTGTCACAAAGGCAACAGAGCTTCTGTTGACACCATGACCTAACGAAAAACCAAGAACTGCAACAGAAACACACAGAGACTGTCTGAATGCTACAAAACGCACGTCCACCATCATGTAATCAGCCAATCCCTGACGTCTTTTCCCGGAACTAGACCTAGATTTTGTTTGACCAAGTTTACAGCATTTTACAGTCATGTAATTGAATTAAATGCAGCCACTTCTGTTTTAGTACAAAATCAAATGCCCAAAATTCATACAAATACCCACAAAATTCAAGGCATGATTGCAAAAAAAGTACTTCTATGAGATCTTGTTTTTTTTTACAATATAATATAGGATAAATAAGTAATATCACAAGAGCAAGAATCAGGTTTCCACGAATATGAGCAGTTGTTGATTTTATACAAACACTCAATAAACAAGAAGCTAATATTAAGTGACTTACACTTTAGACAGTGATTTGATTGGTAACAGCTCTTAATATTCTGGTTGTATTTATGAATTAAATATGTCTACTTTATGTCTACATCTCTCAAACAATAGATATGGATCTTTTAGAGGATTTTGAAGAGTGCTAGTCTTGGTTTTGGTCTCGGTTTAGGTGGTCTTGACTAAAACATTATCCCACACCAAAACATATGGATATTATCTGCTTAAACATCTCCATCTCTCATTCAGCTACAATCAGGTGCCATAAGGTTTTTTTAAGCTTTTAAAAAGAAGTCTCTGATGTTCACAAAGGCTGCATTTACAAAATATAGTAAAACCGTAAAATCATATTGTAATTTAAAATAACAGCATTTTTCGATCTTAATAATATAATATATTAATTAATAAAAAACTTAAGATTAATAATTAATACAATTTAATAAATCAATAAAAATATTAATTAATATATTTATGTTGGCTTAAAAAAGGCAACATATTGATCTACTATTTATTATTATTATTTTTCTTCTATGGCTAAATTTAAAAAGTATCTCCTAGGAATTTCAAGCTACAACCACCAAACTCGGTTCAGGACTTCAGGCTATTCTGACTCGGGTTTGCTGTATCTTTTTTAAATCATCAAAGTTACAATTTTTTTAAATCATGCTAGCAACATGCTAATTAATGCTAACAACATAAAACATGTTAGCAATGTGTTAAACCACACTAGCGATGCATTAAAACAGGCTAATTCATGTTAGCAATGTGCTAGCAACATGCAAATTCATGCTTGTGATGTGCTAAAACATGCTAACAACGTAATAAAACACGTTAGCAATGTGTTAGATCACGTTGAAGTGTTAAAACATGCAAATCCAGGCTAGCGATGTGTTAAAACATGCTAACAATATGCTAATTCATAGCAATGTGTTAAAATCTGCAACAAACATGCTAGCAAAACGTAAAATAATGCTATACAAAGTTGAACTTTAAGCAAAATGTAATAATTTAAAGTGTCACATGATCCTAAAGAAGTCATACTAATTCGCAGATTTTTTTTTAGAACAATGTAAAAGTCATTGATAAACATTGATCAAACTTTTGTACGGTAGTGTACACACTATTAGTGCATTACTAATTACAATTTTTGTGGGTTATAAAACGATAAAAAATAAATAATTTTCACAAAGATTGAAATCAGTATACTAGAGAATTTGAGTCACATTCAGAGAAGGAATGAAGGACGTTGATTATGTTTTCAAGGGGCTTCTTGAATTACAACAATTAGAAAATACTTATTCACTTTATTGGGCCTTGGATTTAAAGAGCCAGAGGCAAGAGGTTGATTTGAAGAGAATCAACCTCAGAGTGACTCAATGGACAATGAGCTAACCCTCCATATCCTTGCAAACACATGGCTTGTGTACCTCACTAAAAGCATGGCTAAAGGATAGCAACAGGAAGAGGGGGAGAGGCTATATCACATGCCTCTCCAGCAGAGGGAACTGCCTGTCTAACGGCTTGAAGTTAGGATCTTAGCCAATGTTAAAGGTAACAGGGAAAGTGCCAACACTAAATGCCAACAACTAGTCTATTTTTTGCCTTGCAAGATAGAGCACTATCAAAGTGGGGAGTTTTACCCTTGGTAAAACCAAGGACCTTGACCTAAAAGTATCAATTAGATTTTCTCATCATATACATAGACTGTGTGGAAACAAATCCACTACATCATTAAAGTGGATTCAATTGTACAGGAAAAGTGGAATTAAAACTAATCTACTCTGGTTCTTACAACATAGTATCTTCTTATATTTCTTTGTGCATTGTGCTAACTTTCTTTTGCAGGAAAAACCACCGGGGAACCCGTTTGTGAGCGTCCCATGATCTGCCAAAAGCTTTTTCTGCAAAGTCACTCATTTTCAGAAGAGAATTTGCTAGTCAACTTCTGATGATGCTGCAGTTTTACACAGTGAGTCAGCTTTAATTGTAATGTAAATCCAATTCTTGTAAAGATGCCAGGTCATGCATGGGAAATTCCAACAAATGCAATACAAGAAGTGGCTTAAAATAATCTCCTTTATGAATGAACCTTTTTTTTTTATCAATTAAAGTGTGATTTGATTGATCACTATTGGAGAAGCTGAGCTTTTGAATGAAGTTTTATTAATTCCACCATACTCAATTCACTTGAACTTACATGCTCACTTTCGTAGTTCCGAAATTATAATATAATACTACTACTAATAACAATCATACCAATAATAATAAGATTTGTAGCAGTTTATATCTATCTTTTTGTCCTATGCATGCATAAACAGCAAAACGAGTTTCATGGAATTCAATATGACTCAATATTCAATAAAAAGCAACACAAATTTCCACTTACTAAGCGCACATGTAAACCCGCAACAAGCAATTTTATAAAAGCGTAAGGATCTTACCTGAACCGTGAAACATTCGCAAAGCAACTTGGCATTTTTCAAACACATGATTAAATATGAAGACAGATATAGCGCGCGGAGAGCTCAACTGGTGGCACAAAAGACATGGATAGACTGGAGCTCCGACGCATCCAGCTCTCAAACACAATGACACGGTCCCTTCCCTGGAGGCACGTACTGAGATCAGTGAGGCAAGGCATCATTGGCACGCTTTCTATGAATGTAAATCCCCCCTCACTCCACGAAAGCGATTAAGCAGAAAAGGTGGAACGCTCTCACTAATGTCCAGTAAGAAGTGGAGAATGGACCTGGCATCCACGAGACTACGAAATGTTGAAAAAAAGCTGTTTTAATTTACTCACTGGTCATCTGCATCTCAGAATCTAGTCCTCACAGGATCCTCTCCGTTTTGTCCATAGCTCCGTCTATAGTCCATTAATTGCAACCAAAGCTTTTTAAGGTATTGTCAGCACTCATCGGTTCCGTAATGCTTAGCTATTTATTTATTTTCCATCCATGACTTTGAAAATAAAAATATAATATAGCAGTCTTGTGATAGTTATCAGATCAACTTCCTGTTTTGGAAGGGATTAGTCTTTCATTGTTACTCACATAATATCTGGTTTCTCAAAGTAGTCTACAAAACAAACAGTGTACTGAAAAGGCTTCCTCTCAATGCAATTTCTACAATGATCTTTTCACTGAATTTTCCACTTGGACTACTTCCAGGTAAGGTGGTAATACTGAGAAATTAAGCATCACTCATAATCGTGTCTCCCTTTATGCTGTTTCTTAAAGGTTGGTGCTTTTACTCAGGGTTCAGGGAGGCAGTTCTTCATATTCGCTTAGCAAGTCTTTACATTCAAAAGAAGTATTTTCTGGACCATTATTCAAATTTTCAGTGTGTCATTGATTAGTATCAATGATGAAAAACATTGTGTATCATTTTTTTATCCAAGATTCTTTGATGAATGGAAAGCATTTATCTGAAAGCTTTTATTTCATTATTAATGCATTTACTGTCACGCTTGATGAATTTAATGCATCTAAGCTGAATAAAAAACATTCTGACCACAAATCTTTAAATGGAAGTGTATAATGTTACAAAAGCTTTCTATTTCAGATGGAGAGGACTAAATTACATTTAAAAACATGAAAACTAGAAAACAATTATGTTAAATTGCAATATCTCACAATATGACTGTTGTTACTGTATTTTGATTTATTAAATGCAGCCTTGATAAGTAGACTAAACGTAGAATAAAGTTTAGATATAGATAACAGGTTGTATGCTAGCGGTAACCTTACAAGCCAACAAAGTAGTGAGTCCAATGAATGAAAAGTTAATTTTTACAACCATCCAAGATAATTACGGGGACTATCCTCACATTGCTAAAAAGCCAAAAACCCAAGAATTAAACCTAAATAGATAATATTCAGGTAAAAACATTCAGGATGGTTGTTTTGCAACTACTAAATTGAAACAAAACAAAAAGTTATGAATGAAAGTTCACCTATTTCTGTAAATCACGTTACAAAGAAATACATTGCTCAAACAATAAAATGAAGGGAACGCTTAATCATCACAACTGTGCAATTAGGAAGCATGAGTGATTCAATTTCATCCAATTTGGTGCAAATGGAAGTAACAACAGGTGCACGGGAAAGGCAACAGCAAGATAATCCTCTAAAAAGGAATGATTTTGCAGGTGGAAGCCATAGACAATAGTTCTCTCCTTATTCCTCCCGACTGTACGTGCCATCACAAGGAGGTTTGTTGTGTCTCCCAAAATAGTTTCAAGAGCATGGATGAGATGCCAGGAGACAGGACGTAACATGGGGAGAGCTGGACAGGGACATAGAAGGGCAACAAGCCAGCAGAAGGACCAGTATTTGTATTTATGTGAGGAGGAACAGGAGGAGCTGCCAGAGCCCTACAACATGACCTCCAGCAGGAGCTGGTTTGCATGTCTCTAACCAAACTGTCAGAAACAGACTTCATGAAGGAGGCATGAGGGCTTGACGTCCTCTAGTGGGACCTGTGCTTACAGATCAACACAGTGCAGCTCGACTGACATTGACCAGAGAACACCAGAATTGGCAAGTCCGCCATTGTCATTTCTTTCTCTTCAAAGATGAGAGCAGGTTCACACTGAGCAGATGTGATAGACGTGAAAGAGTCTGGAGATGCCATGGGGAAAATTATGCTGCGTACAGTGGGTCAGTAATGGTCAGGGGAGGAGTATCCTTGAAGGGTTGCACAGACCTCCACATGCTGCCAGTGGTACACCTTAAGCTAATACAGTGGCTCTGGCTTTCTCCTGGTGCATGATAATCTCCGGCCTCATGTGGCTGCAGTCTGTAGCCAGTTTTTGGATGACGAAGGTAATGATGGCATTCACTGGCCCTCACTTTCCCCAGACCTGAATCCAATTGAGATCCTCTGGTTTCAGGATTATGTATCGGAGCATCCAAAGTCACCAAGTAGCATCACAAACTGTCCAGGAGCTACTGATGCCCTGATCAAAGTCTGTGAGGACATCCTCCAGGACACAATCCTCACAGCATGTAACAGAAGAACTGACCCAGCAAGTTTGTCGACAAAGTCAGGAGCTGCTGAGAGAGATCTAGCAGAGAAGAGAAAGCTGGCAGGAAACATCTACTTCTCACTCTCTGCCAGAATGGCTGGCTGCTGGAGGAATATGTGGAAGAGTTTCTGGAGCTGGCCCATCTGGTGAATTGGAGTGACCCTATGCTCAACTCGTGTTTCCGTATGGGGCTAGGCAATGAACTATTCTGCATGGTTTCCCCCAGGGATATGCTACGGGCCCGACTTTCTCAATGATGTCCTCACCCTAAACGGTTCTGCCTACGTTGTAGGGGAAGTTGAGGACATCCCCAGCAACTGACTAGCCCCATTCGGTAAGGGGTTGAGTGCTTCAACTCACCCAGCACCTACTACTCAGCCAGCTTCATCCAGTCATCTCTAGTGATCCTGATCTCCAGTCGTTCCTCAGCGATCTCCGTTCTTTAGTCAGGTCCAGCGAAGGAGGTACGGCCACGGTGGACGAACCACCAAGGATACCTGTGCTGCCACCTGGCCGCCATCCTGGCTCCTTGAACTCCCAGCGCCACCCTGGCTCCTCGAACTCCCAGCGCCACCCTGGCTCCTCGAACTCCCAGCGCCACCCTGGCTCCTCGAACTCCCAGCGCCACCCTGGCTCCTCGAACTCCCAGCGCCACCCTGGCTCCTCGAACTCCCAGCGCCACCCTGGCTCCTCGAACTCCCAGCGCCACCCTGGCTCCTCGAACTCCCAGCGCCACCCTGGCTCTTCGAACTCCCAGCGCCACCCTGGCTCCTCGAACTCCCAGCGCCACCCTGGCTCCTCGAACTCCCAGCGCCACCCTGCCTCCTGGAACTCCCAGTGCCACCCTGGGTCCTCGAACTCCCAACGCCACCCTGGCTCCTCCAACTCCCAGCGCCACCCTGGCTTCCTGAACACCCAGTGACACCCTGGCTTCCTGAACTCCTAGCACCACCCTGGCTCCCTGAACTCACGGCATCACCCTTGAGGTCCATTTGACTGATCCCTAATCCCGGGGGTCCAGGGTGCCTGCCCCCTCCTATGTTTTGTGTTTTTTATTTTTTTGTTTTATCCTCCTTGTCTTCCTCTTGTACCCCATCCCTACTTCCCTCCTCTGTTGTTCCAACCACGGCGTGATATTGCGCCTTTTTAGGAGGGGACATATCTGTTACTGTTACATATCTGTCTGTTCTGTCTTCTGTTTACGTCCTGGTTCCTCACGTTTTTTCAGCCACCTGTCTCATCATCATCACATCGTCAGTCCTGTCAGCGGTGTCCTATCATCTAATCTTCTCCTGTGTATATATTCCCTGTGTTTCCTTCAGTCTGGGTCTGTTCTCGTTAATCGTGTGTCGTGTGTGATTTTTCCTTGCTCCTGAGTTTGCGAAAACAAAGAATATGTTCCTTTATTCCCACATCTTCAAGCCTTCTTTGTACACTGACCCTGAACATCACTCCTATTTCTTACATTTATATTAAGGACCTGGAGAACATAAACATCACCTTCCATTGTGAACAGTGAAATCGTTTACTTTTATCTTTCTCCAGGCTTCAGGAGCATATGTGCAAAATCTGTGATGATCAAGCCAGTCTAATTTGCAGTTTGAATTTCTAGAAGTTGTTTCAGATGCCATTTGGAGTTTAACATGAATGTTAGAATATAATAAAGCCTTGCAGTAAATCGTACAAGGTTTGTTAGTGTGATAATCTACAATCTAAAATCAAGAAGAAAATTAATCAACTACTTTATATTGTTTGGTAAGGGAACAGCACTAATGGCATTTTGCTATTATTGGGATAGGATAGAATAGATAGACAGGAAGTGAAGTGGGAGAGAGAGGGATACAATCTGGGACTCAAACTCAAGTAGCCCAAAGCAGAACCATTCTACATGTCAGAACGCTTCCCACAAGGCTATTGACTCAGATAGCAATGAATATTAAACTTAAAATGTGTAGTTGGCACAGAATAGTGTAATCCAGGAACATATGAGTCTATCCAGGAAAACATTTTAGGTCACTGGGAAGACAAAGAGAGTACACAGTTTAAAGCTCCTGATTTTAAACTCGGGGATCAATAAAGTTTATTTATATATCTCAAGACTCAAAGGCTAGTTAGACTACTTAAATTTGCTAAATTATATTTATGTCGATTAAATTGAAAGTTCCCTTTTAGTGTCTCCATAATTTAAGTGTTTACATTTATCTCACATGCTCTTTCAACCAGGTCTGTTTGTTGAATTGTGACAGAGGTTGTTTGGACAACAGTTAGTATGATATGAGGCCCAGCTTCTCTCAGTTCTAAGGATAATCAATATGAAAATCTGAGTATATGTATAAATGTTTTCCAAATATAAGAATTTTTTTGGTTAACTCCTCCAAACTTCTTATCGTTGATGTTTGCAGTTCATAATAACAATCTCTCTCTCTGTGTGTGCATTTGTGTGTACGGTATATTTATTAGGGCTTTCAATCTTAACGCTGTCACAATCTCCAGTAATTTCACCATCACCTGTCACCTTCATACTACATTTCCAACAATCCCTCCTGGCTCCCTCCTGCCATCCTTCACCCTCATGAGCTCCACTCCATTTAAGCCTGCTCCACACACTCATCACCGTCTCGTCTATGACCAGGACCAGTATGAGGAGTCACCCAAGTGTTTTAATGATATGCATACCTGACATACCTACTTCTGTGTTGTTCTTCATGTCTCCACTCCTGCCCGACTCCTTCTCCAGTCTCCTGTTCTCTGAGTGTGTTCTCAGATTTCCTGTATGAAGAAACATTTCCTTAAGTCAAGTTACTCAACAACTCATTGGTGTTAGTGTGTGGGGAGCACAACATGCCTATATTGGACTGCTTGATCTTTATGCTCATCTTCATGGTTGTGTACCTGCAATATACTTACCTTGTATTCACCTGTCGGAATAAACTGTGTTGTTATTATTCACAACTCCTGCTAGTCTGTGTTTCCTGATAAAAGACCAGACCGCCGCTCCAGAACCTGCCATAGAGGAAGCTGTGGCGAGCAGGGCAGGATCGAGGGACCATGGGAGCGTCACAAGAGCCAGAGGCGTGATTGGTAATGAGCGCCGCCTGTGAGCCACCGGTCTCATATCCTACGGAGGAAGGGAGGCATAAAAGGTGGAGCGACAACAGTGAATGAAGAGACAGGACCAGGCCTGGATTTATGTTTGTCTACTGTGTTTGTGTGGGCGGCAGTTGTCCATGAGGGACGTTTATTTTGTATTTATGTTTTGTTTCATATTAAAGTTTGTTTAATGTTCGCCGGTTCCCGCCTCCTTCCTCCCTGAACAAAGAACCGTGTTACAGAAGCCGTTTCAGAGCCCACTCTTCCTGTCTATTCTGGTGTGATCGAGCAGGTAGTCCTTTCTTTATACGTTGCTGCTGCTGTATATGTCTGGGCCACACAGGCTACCAATCAAGCCTCTGATCACAGTCCAGTGTCGGCCCGAGAGCCCGTGCCAGGGGCCCGCTCCAGCCCAAGAGCCCGAGCATAACCCTGCAGCTCTTTCCACAGACATTTGCCCCAGTGATTTTAAAGCTCTAACTTCCATAGTTCCTTCGTCATGGCCATAGAGACTGTTTCTCCCTGACTCCCTGCACTACTGGTGCCTTCTTGGCTTGCTGAGGTACTGGTGCCTCTCTGGCTCTCAGTATCACTGGTGCCACCCTGGAAGACTCCCAATCCTGCTGGCACCACCCTGCCCACCTGTCCTCTACCGACTCTAGGGCACCCAGCCTCCTTCCACGGGTTGGACTCAGTTTGGTGTGATGTTGTGCCTTTCGGGAGTAAGGAGTATTTTCACTTTCGCACTACAATTCTCCCAATCCCTCCCGGCTCCCTGCTCCACACACTGTAAGAAGAAACATATCGTAAGTCAAGTTAGTCAGCGACTCATTGGTGCAACATACCTATATTGAACCGCTTAATTTTCACCCTTATCTTCACAGTTGTTGTCTACTTGTCTACTTGTCTATTCATTACTCCAGCAATTCTGTTTCTTGACAAACACATGCAATTTATACAAAATATTTACCGTTAAGATAATTTAATGCAAGTAAATTACTGAAGCACATGGAATTGCCACATTAATATCATTCACACAAGATGATCTTAGAAGTTGGAAGCCTGTAAACCTGGTAGGGAGACATTTCTTAAGAGGTTTTTACAATTTTACATGAAATTGTCCAGCCATGATTTCTTGCTTCAGGGGAGTTTATGAATATGAGGAGATAAAAAGGCCAAATTCACTTAATCATCCATCATAATGAATAAAACCAAAGAATATTCTTTGTTCTAATTTACCAAGGGTGCCAATAATTGTGAACATGACTGGGTCTAACTAAACTGAACTAAACTAACTAAACTGAACTAAACTGATGAGCCAAAACATTATGACCTGCTAATATGTTGTTAGTCCTCCATGCGGTGCCAAAAAAACACCAACCCACCTGGGCATGGACTCTACAAAACCTCTAAAGGTGTCCTGTGGTATCCCTTGGATCGAACTTGTTGAGGCTCAATTGGATTGAGATCTGAGGAATTTGGAGGCCAGGGCAAGACCTTGAACTTTTCATCATGTTCCTCAAATCATTCCTGAACATTGTGTGCAGTGTGATCATTATCATGATGAAAGAGGCCTCTTCCAACAGGGAACACAATGGTCATGAAGGGGTGTACCTGTCCTGCAACAATGTTTAGGTAGGTGGCACATGTCAAATTTAAATCTACATGACCCAAGGTTTCCCAGCAGAACATGAGCATCCCACTCCATCCCCTGGCTTGACGTTGACCCACGGTACATCCTGGTGCCCTCACTTCTCCAGGTGGACGACCCAAGTGTTCATAGTCATCTACATGCTGTTAAAGAAAACAGGATCAGGTGACCTTCTTCCACTGATCCAAGGTCCAGTTCTGATACTTGCATGTCAACTGTAGGTGGTTTTGATGGTGCACAGGGGTCATCACAGCAGAGTCCTTACGAGTGAACCGCTAATATTTGATGTATCAAGTGGAATAATATTTATGCTGCCATTTGCAGTGTGGGTGCTGGTCTGGAATCAATAGGTACAGGAGGACTGCAGGTCCAATAGCCAAGACTATTTCAGCTTAATTCGGGACCAACTGAAAGCAACTGCTTTCAAATGTTCCTGTGCTTATTTGTGTTCACAGTCTGTAGATAAGATGGATGGATAGATAGATAGATAGACAGACAGACAGACAGACAGACAGACAGATAGATAGATAGATAGATAGATAGATAGATAGATAGATGACAGACAGACAGACAGATAGATAGATAGATAGATAGACAGACAGACAGACAGACAGACAGATAGATAGATAGATAGATAGACAGATAGACAGATAGACAGATAGATAGATAGATAGATAGATAGATAGATAGATAGATAGATAGAGAGATAGATAGACAGACAGACAGACAGATAGATAGATAGATAGATAGATAGATAAACAGACAGACAGACAGACAGACAGACAGATAGATAGATAGATAGATGACAGACAGACAGACAGATAGATAGATAGATAGATAGATAGATAGATAGATAGATAGATGACAGACAGACAGACAGACAGACAGATAGATAGATATATGACAGACAGGCAGATGACAGACAGACAGACAGATAGATAGATAGATAGATAGATAGATGTCAGACAGACAGATGACAGATAATTAGATCGATGACAGACAGACAGACATATAGATAGATAGATGACAGACAGACAGATGACAGATAGATAGATAGATAGATAGATAGATAGATAGATGACAGACAGACAGACAGACAGATAGATAGATAGATAGATAGATAGATAGATAGATAGATGACAGACAGATAGATAGATGACAGACAGATAGATAGATAGATGACAGACAGACAGATGACAGATAGATAGATAGATAGATGACAGACAGACAGACAGACAGACAGACAGACAGACAGATAGATAGATAGATAGATAGATAGATAGATGACAGACAGACAGATAGATGACAGACAGACAGACATATAGATAGATGACAGACAGATAGATAGATAGATGACAGACAGACAGATGACAGATAGATAGATAGATAGATGACAGACAGACAGACAGACAGACAGACAGATAGATAGATAGATAGATGACAGACAGACAGACAGACAGACAGACAGACAGACAGATAGATAGATAGATAGATAGATAGATAGATCGATAGACAGATAGATGACAGACAGATAGATAGATAGATAAACAGACAGACAGACAGACAGACATACAGACAGATAGATAGATAGATGACAGACAGATAGATAGATAGATAGATAGATAGATAGATGACAGACAGATAGATAGATAGATAGATAGATAGATAGATAGATAGACAGATAGATGACAGACAGACAGACGAATAGATAAATAGATTGATAGATAGATAGATAGATATATGACAGACAGGCAGATGACAGACAGACAGACAGATAGATAGATAGATAGATAGATAGATAGATAGATAGATAGATAGATGTCAGACAGACAGATGACAGATAGATAGATCGATGACAGACAGACAGACAGACAGACAGACAGACAGATAGATAGATGACAGACAGACAGACAGATAGATAGATGAAAGACAGACAGACAGACAGATAGATAGATGACAGACAGACAGATAACAGATAGATAGATAGATAGATAGATAGATAGATAGATGACAGACAGACAGACAGACAGATAGATAGATAGATAGATAGATAGATAGATGACAGACAGATAGATAGATAGATAGATAGATAGATAGATAGATGACAGACAGACAGACAGACAGACAGATAGATAGATAGATAGATAGATAGATAGATAGATAGATAGATAGATAGATAGATAGATAGATAGACAGATAGATAGATGACAGACAGACAGACAGATAGATAGATGACAGACAGACAGATAGATAGATAGATGACAGACAGACAGACAGACAGACAGATAGATAGATGACAGACAGACAGACAGATAGATAAATAGATAGATGACAGACAGACAGACAGATAGATAAATAGATAGATAGATGACAGACAGATAGATAGATAGATAGATAGATAGATAGATGACAGACAGACAGACAGATAGATAGATGACAGACAGATAGATAGATGACAGACAGTTAGATGGTCTATTCAGAGAAGTTTATAGCCTTAGAGTCATTGTTCAGAAAACTGAAGAAACAATTTGGATATCGCTGTATATTATTTCCTTTGTTTTAGTAAACATCGCAATAATAAAGTGTTTAGACACACATGGACAAGTTCTGTATTGCCTACAGACACAGTGTTTGTTGTCATAGCTAGAAATCTTTCTGAATCACTTGTCGCCTTGTTTGATCAAACCACTGTTTGCTCTGTCTGAGCCAAATTGAGAGAGGGAGACAAGGTACGTGCTGTGGAACATGTGTCATGACTGAGGAGGGGGTGAGGGCGGGAGAGTCTCGGCATAGTGACTCCGAGGTTTGGACCCTGCCATTGATTTTGGGATGATTCAAAAAGAGAGGGGGTTATGTGTGGGAGAAAGACCCAAGGACACCCCCCTTTACTAGTAAACAAAGACAGCCAGATATTGGCAATGCAAAGATGAAGAGAGAAGGAGAGAGAGTGTGAAATAGGAGGGAAATCTGCATAGTAAATAGAGAATGACTGTGGGTCCGCTGTCTTGATTCCTGAATGGGAAGAGAGCCAGATCAGGCTCCTTGTTTAAGGTTCAGTGGCGCGCCACAAGACAGGAAACTCACATGAGAGAATGGGGGACGGGGAGGCCGGAGCCACTAAGGTGGCCTGTCGGAAGTTATTGTTTCTGAATAAGAAGCATCCAGAATGATTGCGAGTTCATCGGGTAGCATTTTCTTTGTTACAAGACTAACCTTCCCCCCACTCACACACAATCACACACACACATACATACACACTGGTTTCCATGTTATACGGGGACTTCCCATAAACGTAATGATTTTAATACAAACTGCATATTTGATCACCATATTTACCCTACTTATAAACCTACGCATCACAGAAATCCATTTTCAAAAAGCTTAATTTAGTCTGATTTTTTAAAGCTAAATGTGATTACCATAAGGAAAATAATTTCAGATTTTGACATCTTTGTGGAGACATTTTATCCTCATAACATAGGGTTTACCAGGACACACACACACACACACACACACACACACACACACACACACACACACACACACACACACACACACACACACACACACACACACACACACACACACACACACACACACACACACACACACACACAGACAGAACATTTAAAAAGCTGAGGTCAGAAAGATTTTCTTTCTGATATTCAGCAAGGATGCATTTGTTTGATCACAAGTGACAGTAAATACGTTTATAATGCTCAAAAGATTACTTTTTCAAATAAATGCAGCACTTTTTAATTTTCTAATCATTAAAGAATCCTGAAAAACAAAAATATGAAGCAATACAAAATTGATAATAATAAAAAATGTTTCTTGAGCGGCAAATCAACATATGAGAATGATTTGTGAAGGATCATGTGACACTGAAGACTGAAGGCATGATCCTGAAAATTTAATAACAGGAATTAATTATATTTTGGAATATATTAAAACAGTTCTTTTTAATCCAATTTATAAAAAAACTTATTGAATGATTTTTTTTTTTACAGACACACACATATATCCCAAACACACACACATGCACGTACGCACACACAGAACGGATATATCCAATTTTATATCCCATCTTAAGTGCATCACTTCAAAAGCATTGTTATATATATATATATATATATATATGTGTGTGTGTGTGATATATATCCCAAACACACACACACGCACGTACGCACACACAGAATGGATACATCCAATTTTATATCCCATCTTAAGTGCATCACTTCAAAAGCATTGTTATGCTAATGTATTGCTGTCATAGAGATAGATAAAAATGTGAAGCTCTTTCTCCGTTTCAAGATAAGGGTCTGCAGGCCAAAAGAGGAAAGCTGCAGATTATTTGGCAGCTTTCTCCCACACACAGCCTGCTGGTGGCTCTGCTGCTTTAAACAACCTGACCAATGGTTTCAGGAAGACCCCTTCCTCTCGCCCTGGACCCTGCTCCCCACCCCTCCATCGGCAGCTATAAATATCACACGGCTCTTTCTCAGCCAGAGGTGTGGGGATATTAATAGACTGGAAGAAGCTTCATCTACTGATAAAATCGGCACTTTACAATAATAAGACAGAGAGCTTTTACTGGCTGATGCATATAGGGATATATTTTAGCCTTGGCCTATATGCATTTTTAACCACTTCAAACTGCTTTTTCAATATATTTGTGTGCAATTTCAAACAACCTCCATATCATTCACCAGCTTAATAGTTTTGCAAATGATCTGCCTTTTTTACAACTCTACTGGATCATTTAAATGCAATAAGATAGTTTTGCTCAAGTTTAGCTTTCAGTTAGCTTTAGTCAAAAACGCACTGTGCATAAAGTCAACATCATAGGTTAAGAACATTTTAAAATGACAACATTGTCATTAGATAAGATGTCACTATGCCAAATTCACAGTTAAATCATTCAGAGATTACTTCCAGTCAGCCAATGGATGAAAATAAATCTTAAGGTAATTTCATAAATCAAGAACGCGATACAACTGCTGAAGCAAACCGAGAAACCAACAAAAATGTTAAACCTGTGAGCTTAGTAAGGTTTTGGCAACAAACAGTTTCAAAAAACGTTGTGGCAACACTTAAATTAGTAGTTTCTATATGCATTTTTACTACACTATTGTCAAACATAAAAAATGCACACACATTGTCAATCAATAGTCATGCAATGCCATCGCCAGCCTCCACTCACCTACAGTTATCCGTACAGTCTTGTGTCCAGCTTGAATCATAATTACACACCCACAAACAGTCTGAACTCTTAAAGCACAGGGATTTATTTTTCCATTCTAACCACCGTATTTTGCATCAGAGACAAGACATATAAGTTAGTTTTGAAATGTCTTCCATCTCCAGATTTGAGTCTGATCTTAAGTGTTCATCTTTAGCCTATCTCAAGTCTAAACATTCAATTTCAGGCCAGCATTCACATTTCCCTTATCATGCATTGTTTATCGTAGTCTATTCTTTGACCTTGTGGTCAGTTTTCATGCATTCTATCTACCTGCTATGTCTTGACCTTGTTTTAGCTAAGGTTTCAACCCTTCGGTTTCAATGGATCTTATAGCAATCCAATACAGAAAATGCCCAAATGATTGGTATGTGTGTTTATAAGTATCTGATTATTCCTTTACTTTCCGGCATTTTGTTGCAAAATTAAATATTTGGTTTCTGAATTCTAAATTCAACTTCAAATCTTTTGATTGAACAGTTAAAGAAACAAAGGGTCATCTCATACAGTACAGACTAATCCTACATAATAGGCCAAAAACAAAACCGTTTGTTTACACTCGTACAAGTTGTTTTCCTTTCCTTGACAATGGCATCCAGCCTATCCAGACATATTTTAGAGTTTGTTCCTGCTTTGGAAGCATTATTGACAGAGTGATGCATAATACTCCTTCTGCCAGTGTTGTTTTTCTGTTTGCATTGGTTTTTTGTTTATCTTCACGTCTATGGGAAATGAGTCTATTTCTGTCCATTTGGAAACAGCTTAGAGAAACAAATAGACTTTAACATCGCAAAAGGCTATGAAGATAACCCACACAACAAGGGGAACAAATAGGATGTCAATACATTGCTCTCTCCACAGCCAAACTTGAACAGGTCTAAGGATATTCTTCCAGAACACTGGCTCCCTCTGCTGATGGTTACAGCTCCATTATTAGGGACAACCCTTGTTGTTAAACACAGTATAAGTGAATCTTTTTTATTATTGATCAAGAACTACCTAATAAAAGTCATCCTTAAAACAGAAAACGTGCAATGCGGATGGCGGTGAATGAGAGACTTTGTTAAATATATATTTTTGTGTTCCCATGTGCTCAGATGGCAAAGGAAAAAGACCAGAATAGTGTTTTCACAACTTCCACAACTTTTATGTTTCTTTTTCTCACCTGGACTGGGCTCGTTTTTTATTTGTTAGTTTTTAAGACAAATTTAATTATATTTTGGGGAAAATGTAAAGGCCCTTAATTTCAAACAAAAAATATGAAATAATAAGCCTCAGGCTGAAGTAAATGCAAATTAGCTTACTTCACCGATTAAACCATAAAAACCTAATTAATTAATTAATTAAACCTAAAGTAATTTTTGCTTATGGTTGAACTGAATCACCGAAGGTCTACAAAGTGAGAATAAAAGCATTAAAATATGTTTTATTAAACATTTAATTATTGTAGGTTTGCATGCTCACTCACACACACACACACAGACACAGACACAGACACAGACACAGAGACAGAGACAGAGACAGACAGACACAGAGACAGACAGACACACAGACACAGACACAGACACACACACACACACACACACACACACACACACACACACACACACACACACACACACAGACACAGAGACAGAGACAGAGACAGACAGACAGACACACAGACACACACACACACACACACACACACACACACACACACACACACACACACACACACACACACACACACACAGACACAGAGACAGACACAGAGACAGACAGACACAGAGACAGACAGACACACAGACACAGACACACACACACACACACACACACACACACACACACACACACACACACACACACACACACACAGACACAGAGACAGACAGACAGACACACAGACACACACACACACACACACACACACTCACCACTGATTTCTCTCATCATGACAGGAGGAATGTTAGTCAATAAATAGGAAAACAAAGTAACTTGCGTTTCTTATTTGACAAAGTAACTAAGACATTTCGTTGTAAATTTAAAAGTAACACGTTATTTTACTCTTTACTTGGAAAAAGTCATTTGATCACATAACTATCACATAAGTTACTCAAGTTACTACTCTCTCAACACTGCTCATCACAGTGTGTGAAAATATTGTCAAAAACCGTTTACATTTCAGTTGTCAGGGTTGTCTCGTCTCGCTCACAGTCAAAAATACTTTTTACATGTTAGTATTGTCACTCTTTATTGCGTGTGAAACATTAGAGATTTAAGGCGGAACTGTTTTCAAACGAGTCTCAGCGCAGGGAAGACTTTCGGAGATGGACGTTTGTTTACGATAACACAACGTTCATTCGTCTCATTTAGTAAGTAAACGGTATCTATCGTCGCTGATACACACGTACTGACATGGAAGAGACCGAAAAAACAGGGACACGTCCGAAAACCGAGTGTGTAGATTGGGGTGGACGTGTTTGTGAACAACAAGCAACAGGCAACAACCAAACATGGAAGGATTTGCTAGTAACAAATGCCCACGAAGGACTTCCTGATCCGTGTCCAGACTTTAAGAGATGCTCAGTCATATCAGGACAGTGTCTCTATTACCATTATGGTTGTGATGGGAAGGATGACAGAGGTTGGGGTTGCGGATACAGGACAATCCAGACCATGTGTTCATGGTTAAGTCTTCATCAACCTCCCAGTCTCTCTGAAATACAGAAAACTTTGGTGGACATAGGGGACAAGCCAGATTCATTCCTGGGATCCAGGGAGTGGATCGGGACATTTGAGGCTAGTCTTGTTCTTGACCAGCTCTATGACGTTCCCTGTCGCATTGTGCATGTGCGGTACGGAAAGGAGCTTGATCAAGCATTAGAGGATCTTCATAACCACTTTCTTACCTGTGGGTCTCCTGTTATGATGGGGGGAGACAGGGACAATTCCTCCAAGGGGATTTTGGGTGTGTGCAGTGGTGAACAGAGGAGTTATCTGCTTGTTATGGACCCTCACTACTTTGGCTGCCCCTTAGATAAAAGCTCTTTGCAAAGGCAGGGTTGGGTTTCATGGAAACCGCTTGCTGATATGGATCAGTCGTCTTTCTATAATCTCTGTCTGCCTCTTAGTGCTAAGAAATGACCGTTTGTTTTGCCTCTTTATGTGAATAAAATAACTAAATAAAAATGGCATTGACTTCATGATCTTTAACTTGTACATCAAAGATGATTTGCATATCAAACCATGACGGCAAACTGATAAATTAAGCATATGTGATTGAACAGAAGACACAACATTTCATTTTAATATATTTTTCTCACAGCTGAGACTTTTATAACAACATTCTGATGTTTGTCACACTGTTTTGCTTACATTTTATAATCATTTTATTCTGGTTAATTTATCCAAAACATGCCTTAGATAAAACATGTTATAAAGCATACTAACATACAATTTATAAAGGAAAAGATCAAAACATGAATGATAGATATTGTTAATTTCAAAAAGCTGTTTGGACTACATTGTCCCCAAGGAATAGATAAGTACTATATCATCATTATACATATAATTTAATTTCGTAATATCTAAACAGGGTTTCTGTGAGGTTTTAAAAGTTTTAATTTGTCCTCAAACAAATTAAAAAACTCTTAAATATTTAATTCAGAAAGTCACAGCATTAAATGTTGCATGTGTTGCGAAAAAATTATTATTATTATTATAAGTATTTTAGTTCTGTTTTCCCAATACAAATATCTAAACAGGTTTAAATCAAGTTACATTTATTTAAAATGCAAATGTAAAGTCTTGAAAAATTGAACACAATTAAACAATTTTATGCTTAAAACAAGATGAAATATCTGTCAAAACTTCTAAATCAAGCTGATTTATTCTGAGCCCATTGGCAGATATTTGTTCTTGTTTTAGTCATAAACATAATTTTGATAAACTTCACAGGAATCAACACTTCCTATTTTATGTCATTTAACATCTGAAGTAAATGTATCTTGATTCAGGAATCTTACTTGTAGTGGAAATAAAGACAGAAAAACACATTTTTGCAGTGTGATCTGAAGGTACAGTAAGAGTTATATCCATATTGTAGTGGTTGAACAAAATGATTCAAGTTGTTTTTGTAAAATGAATTAAAAGTAATGGACATCTGTTGAAAGTTGTATTTTAAAACTCTAAAGTGTTGCTCATTATGAACTTATTGTGCTTCTCCCTAGAAATTTACATTTAGAGAATATATATTGATGTATTGTGTTCCCTTCAATTTATTCCTTAAATATTCTTTACTTGGTCTTTAAATTGTTTACTAGCCTCAAATGCATTCAAAATGTCTTAAATAAGTCTTAAAATTAATTACCTGCAGAAACCCTGTATAATTATGTCTTGAAATAACAATTATTTAACTTGGGGCTCAATGCATCCTTACAAGTCTGACACACAGTCATTGTAAAAGATCTGGAAGTTCTTGTCCACCTCCATTTTACCCTTGAGAAACTTCTCCAGATTCTTGATAGGAACTTCAACTATGTGGTTGTTCACCCGATCGTTGAGACCATAGGCACCAAACGCCGGGAACTTGTACCGCTCTGAGTAGGGAGCGTTGTGATCGTAGTCCGTGCAGCAATAGGCCGTCCACATGAACTCTGGGATGGCAACACGATCTTGGTTTTCACGGCGAATCATATTACCTGAAGTTGTGACCCCAGTGATGAGATACGCCTTTCCGTGGCAATAGTTGTTTAGGCGTTTGCGGGTAACCTCTACCTGTGAGCTCCAGGGACCAAAACTGAACTCTCTTAGCAGGGGAACCACGTTGGTCAAAGTGTAGGTGGCGGCTTTGTCCAGCGGGTCGGCCTGATGCTCGTCTGGGTTCAGTTGGCCACGCTCATATTGGACCACGTCGGCGTAGTCTTCTAACAGAGCCTGCGTGTCTTCAAAGTTTTTGTGCATGAAGGAGGACTGGGGGAAGGGTTCCATGTTACTGCTTCCTTTATCAGTTGCAAGCTGTGGAAAATAAGAAACACAGGTGAGGCTAACATATGTAACCCATCTGGTCCTACTCGCCCAGTTCCGAGTGGGACTCAAACCAGCATCTCCAGCATTGAGGTCGGGTGCATTAACAAGGATGCTAAAGACCACAGTCTCTGAGGTCAGGGGAGTGAGATTTGCTCTCAATAGGTTGCTTGTGTCCGACTCACCCCTAAACCTCACTTCTGTCTGGGTCAGGGCACCAATGCAACCCCACAGGCCCTACTTGCCCCGGACTCAAACTAGCAACTCCGGCTTAGGAGGTGCGAATGCTAACAAGGACGTTACCTGCACAACTGGTGCTTCTCAAAACTCAAACTGATGCTTCCTCATTTCCTCGCTCCTCTGACCCGGAAACCAAACTAAGTTTTTTTGTGACCCGGAAACCAATCGAACTCAGCCATCTTGGAAGACAGCTCGATTCTCTAATTACACCATGAGGAGGCGAGGAACGAGGAGTGAGGAAACTTCCTGAGAAGTCATGATTCACAGGTGTTTCCTTCCCTCACATCCTGAGGAAAGGAAACGAGGATGCACAAATAAGAAATGAGAAATATGATTTTTTTAAATGTTATTTTTCATAATCATTTTTCATACATCTGTTATTTTTTCCATCATCATGTTCCTTTAGTGGCTCTTTACATTCAAGCGCTATGCTGTATCATTTTTGTTTTAAAACTTTTTTTTTATGTCAGGAACCATATATATATATATATATATATATATATAGCTTTTTTAAATGTTATTTATTCCTGTGATCAAAGCTTAATTTTCAACATCATTCCTCCAGTCTTGATCCTTCAGAAATCATTCTAATATTTGCTGTTCAAAAAACATGTTTTAAAAAGCTTTCCTATTTCAATTCCTAGCTCAATCAGTAGAGCATTGGTGCTTGCAACACCAAGGTCGTGGGTTCGATCCCAGGGAAAGCAAGAACTGATTCAATGTGCTCCTTAAAAAAATAAAAGCGTCTGCCAAATGCAAAGAAAAATATGCTTTTCTTTGGTCAAAACAGGTAGTGCAGTTATTTTCATGTAATATGTGATTCAAGAGACAGGAAAGTCCTATTTATTTCAATTTCTTTTTGTAACAACCTAAAAGTGTTGATCGTGTTCATACAAAGGTCACTGAATATGTTATTCTTAGCACACACTCACCTGTGGCTCAAACATCCAGGGAACATCCACCCGTTTCTCCCCATCTGATTTCTTGAAGATGTATGCTGAATAGACAGGGATGTGTTTTTGGGGGTTGTAGAGGGTGATGAAGCGAGGCTCGTCCACAAACCGCTGGCAGAGCTTCTTTAGAGAAGTACTGAGGTAACCTCGAGGTGGGGTGCCCATGTAAAGAAAATCCTTACAGCGCTCGACACGGGAGAAGTCTTCCACCACTCCGGCTCGTGATCTTAACATCAAGCACATCAGCGGGATGAGCACGTTTCCAAACCAGAACCAGAGCTTCATGTTGAGTTTTAACTGTTGTCTTTCTTCTCTGTGAAGTGTTCTTTGGGCTGACCAAAGTTTTCTGTGACTGGCTTATTCACTGTCTCCAATCGACTCTCTTTATCTCATTTAAAATCGACTGACTCTTTACTAGGTGGAGAATAAAATGAGAGCCTTTGAAACTGCTGATACAAAGTACATGCAAATCATGTTCATTTACAATGAAACTTGAATGTAAAGCATGTTGATAAGACGAACTTCAGAGTGCCGTTATCCTCTTCTACATGCAAACCAGGAAGGTAAATTTGCTCAACGCTGGCCTGATGTTGATGGGTTAAAGTTATAGTCAGCCCTCTCACCCTGAGCCTGCATGAGATGTGAGGGAGAAGAAATTTAACTAAAGACATCTACTTTTAGACAAACTATGATGCGATTCATTTAATAAAATACTTAATCTAGCAGAGTGAGGAGAATAAACTGTACTTTTGGACATATCTTTCCTCGTTGCACCAAGAAACTCCATTCAGTGCAATATGACTTTAATTATATGAGTCCTCAACTATGAACAACTCAACTATTTCAGCAGCTAAAACATATACATAACCAAAGAGATATTTTAATGAAATGATTAGCTATTTGAAGTCATAACACATACTCTACACTACAGTGTGGCGTGATAAAAATGGAAATGATCCATAAAGACTCACAAAATGTGATAGGGGGTTTTATTCACCTCTCAGATAGTGAGTAAAATATATTCTTAGAAAGTTTTGCTAACATTCCAATTCAGTTATGAAAACATTATTCCTGAATGTTTATTAACGTTCAAATTGTTCAGGTTTTTAAGGCATTAATACCATTTTTTTCTTTGTTTATGTGAATGTTAGAGGAACGTTACATTGTCATATTAAAAATTTTATGAAAATGTTTATAAGTAAAAACAACATTGTATGGACGTTCCATGAATGTTCTCTCAATGTTTTCTCTCTACATAACAAGAACAAATTAACAACATAATAACAATGTTTTATGATGTTATGAAAATATGCAGCAAATAAAAATAACATTATAAGGATATTCCGAGAACGTTATTCTAAAAACATTACGAGAACGTATATTAACTCTTAATAACATTATAAAAACATTGCATACACATTATTTTAAGAACATTTACATAACCTTAAAGAATGTTAGTGAAAGTTATGGGAACGTTCTCTGTTAGCTGGGTTTGTACATGACTGACTCTTCAATTTTAATTTAATCTATAACTCATTTATAGTTATTGCAGCACACGGCTGCTTTCTGTTATTAAACCTTTAGCTGTCTTTGCTCAGTTCTCTTAGCAGAATTTTCCTTAAGCCACATTCAATGGACTTTTTTTCTTTGTAAGTATTTTTCTGTATTAGTAAATTTGTATGATTATCTTGACCGCTTCTTGCATTCATGATCTACATGCACAGACGCACACACACACAAATCTAGAGTTCACACACCCGCTTTCGTTCACTTCCTACTGGCATGCGTATTTTCTGAGACACAGTCCTTGAAAAAGATGCTCACGTTTTTGTCCATGTCAGTTTGATTTTTCAGAAAGGTCTCTAAAGCCTTCAAAGGCACTTCTGTAACACTGTGTCCCACAATCTCGTTCAAAGCATACGCTGCGTAAGTGGGAAACATGTACCGTACGTCATAGGGAGAGTTTCTATCAAAGCGTGGGCAGCAATAAGCTGACCACAAGTGCTTTGGGACGGCCATGCGTTCCTCTCCTCCTCTTCGGATGGTCGCCCCTGACACAGTGACCCCGGTCACCACAAACGCAGCCCCACGGCAGAAGTTATTCAGGCGGCGCCGCACCATATCAATATATGTGGACCATGGGCCCTCCAAAAAGTCTGCGATCTGAGGCACCACATTGGTGAGTGTATAGGTAGCTGCCTTGTCTTGGTTGTCCGCCTGGTGCTGGTCAGGGTTCAGCGGGCCTCGCTCGTACGCCACTGCATCAACATAGTCTGCCAGCACAGCCTGGCTCTCCTCGAGCAGCTGGTCGGTTTCACCACTAGAGGGCAAGACTCTCATATCCCCGCTTTCATCAGCAGAAACCAGCTGTGGGAGACAGAAGAACAAGAAATCAAACACTCATATTGACAGAATATCAGATGCATTTGAACAGTATAATTTGATTTTATGTTATGAGCTGTGCAGGATAGATTGCGTGCAAATTGTAGTTGGTTACTGATTAATTACATAGTTTCTAAATATAATTACATAGTAATGTAATGCATTGAATTACACATTAAGGGGAAATATTATCTGGATACTTTTAGATTACTTTTGACCTGACTCGTTTTGATTTAACTAGGATAATTGTGTGTCATATTGATATAAAAATACAAAGAGAAAGAAAATGTATTCAAATGAAGTGCATGAAATATTACATTGTCAGAGTTTAATGAAACGCTAAAAAGTAATTGAATCATAAAAATTCTAAATTAAAATAAATACTTTTAGAATAAAAGCAAATCAAAATAAAACACTTAGTAAAAGGAAATATATTGGGTCAAAGAGTTTCAGCTGACAAAAAGTTGGGGAATCCATGCATTGCATGTAAATATGAAATGACATGAAGGTGTGCATTTGAATATATTAGACCAGAGGTGCCCAAACTAGGGCCCGCGGCCACCTTTGATTTGGCCCGCCGAACCGTCCGAGGAGAGAGAGAGAGAGAGAGAGAGAGAGAGAGAGAGAGGGCGAGGGCGAGGTACCTTCGACATAGATTGTCATTTCTAATTTGACATAACAATTTTGTTTGTTTTATAGTTGAACTACAACAGAGTAAACTGAAATTAAATGTAAATTTATTAAATGTATTGTAAATGCGCAATTCAAGGTGCAGCACTCTGTGCTTTGCGACACATGACGTCAATAAACGTCAACAAATTAAACGCAATAATGGAGAAATCAAGGCAGTGGCACACAGACGAGAGATATTTTTTTTAAAAGCTGGGGAAGATGAGTTTTTATTCACAGAAGTCAAATCAAAGGCAATATGTCTAGTTTGCAAACAGTCTGTTGCTGTTTTAAAAGAGTACAATATCCGTCGTCATTATGAAACAAAACATTGTGCAGCTTTCAAAAAAGTACAGCGGCGAGACGTGAAAACAGCAGGCTCACGAGCTGCTTGCTGGACTTCGATCTGAGCAGAGCGCGCTGCAACGCCCTTCATCATCAGTGATACTGTCTCTGTTTGGCAGTACAGTGAGTGAAATCCCTCGTTTATTGCAGTTAATGTGGACCGGAACTATCGCGATAGGTGAAAATCAGCGAATTAGGATCAACTAATCAGCTCACGGGATCCACTCGTGCTCTCATTGGTCGAGCTCGCACTGGGAACCAATCACGTGTCTTGCCTGAGTGCCGTGGGCGTGTTCAAAGCCTCTGAGATAGTTTCTCTCTTCGCCTGGCATCCTGGGAAACCGTTTCTCTCGCGTCACGAGGAAACAACGCTGCTTTCAGCAACACGGCTGTATATGGGGGTATTTTTTAACTTTAATTTTTGATGAATATTTTTGAATAGTCCGCGATGCGCTGAGGCCGCGAAGTGGCGAGGGATTACTGTATCTACCTCTGCGAGCAGACTTTCAGTCTGATGAACTTGAACAAGAGTAAACTAAGAAGCCAAATAACTGACTCTCAACTAGATAATATCTTGTCTTTGTCTGTAAGTCAGATGCAGACCAATCTTCTGAAAAATAAGGACCAGCTTCATATCTCTCATTAGGTCACTGACATTGCAACCATATGGTTTTATTATTGATTGTGTATTTGGCACTGAACTGTATTGTACATTGAACACTTTGGGGATTGTTGCCCATTTAAATTGTTCATTAAAATGCAAAGCTTAAAAAAATAAAACTGTGAATCAGATTAAAGTTGTTTTATATTTATTTTAAATATTATGAAATAAATAAACCCATAGCAACTTTAATGTAATACAATTTGATTTATGATGCAAAATTTACTTTTGGCCTGCGGCTCTCAATCAAGTTGATTTTTGGCCCTTCATAGGAAAAAGTTTGGGCACCCCTGTATTAGACACTCTAATACATGGTTAATAACTCACTATAAAAAATAACTATTCAGAGCTGCAATGTTGAGAAAACTCTTCTTAAATGTGAAATTATTTTTGTGAATCCAGTGATAACAGTTGCATCACAGTTTTTAGTGATAGTCACATGACCAGTTGCTTTGTTTGTGCGACACAAACCTGGACAATATAAGTACTGTAGTAGACTTTTTAAGAAAGGAAAATGTAAAACATATATATATATATATAAACAATCAATGAGAATATCAATGGGACTATCAATGAATTATGAATAAATTACAGCCAATAACATGTAATCAAGCAATCAATAACATGTAATATAATCTGATTACAAGTATTTCATTTTTAGAATTAACTATATGACCCAGATTACATGTAACCCATCACTGGTTAAAGACTATTTAGCTTAAAAAGTTATATTGTGTGATACTCTAGTGATATTTTTAATACACACAATGGTTTGATTTTTTTTTAAATACCCAGCTTTCCCCTTGTTTATAATTTTTTTGATTTCTTTACTCTTTACACAACATGTTATGAGATCAATCTGAGTGTATCATCTACCTGTGGTTCATACATCCAGGGTGTGTCCATCCTCCTCTGTCCATCTGACTTCTTGAAGGTGTACGCTGAATAAAGAGCCAGCCGGCGACTGCTGTCGTACAGAGTGGCATAACGTAATTTATCTCCATAGCGTTGGCATATCCTCTTCAGAATCCCCCCTCGGACACCCGTGGGTGCCGTGTGCATGTAGAAGAACTGACTGCACTCTTTAAAGCTGTCAGAGACCGCGCCGCCTGCCAGACGCAAACCACTCAAGAGAAGAAGCCTGAAGACAAAAACCTTACAAAGTGCCATCGGTGATTGAGAAGTTGAGAAGTTATCTGTGTCTATAACAAAACATCCAGTTTTTTAAATGCAAAGTCCATCAGTTCTTCCATGGTGATCCGAGCCAGACTGAAATAAGCTGGAAGAGTGAGTCACTATATGCAAAACATCTCCTCTCTCTGCCTGCCATATGTGCATTATTGTCCATTACTGGAGTGGAAGGGAAGGTACTACTGGTTAAATATAAGTATAATATTAAATAAGTATAAGTTTTAATAAGTGATTTTAACTTAAGTAAAAGTACAGAAATACTGGCTTACTTAAGTATCAAAATATATATTTCTTATGCCAATTGATTGTTTTATTATTGTTGCATGCTGGGCATCATGGTGGTTTAAGTCGGTGACGAGCCATCCGACATATGATAGCATATGACTACCTTAAACTCATTTCAATACTTGTTTAAAAGTTACAAAGCTCTTTTCAAAGATATGCTTCAGACTGTATGCTCTTGTGTGGAAAATTACTAGTTTTGTTTACCTTTTCTTTCTTTCTTTCTTTCTTTCTTTCTTTCTTTCTTAGCCAATCAGAATCCTTTAATCTTCAGTAATGACGTAGTTAGCACCCTCTGTTAGAGTATAATTGCTGTAATAATGTTATTGTATGTGGGGCGGCCTATGAACTCCTTGTGAGACCTGAAGCTTCTGCTGATGAAACTGCAAACTAAAGTTCACTAAAATTTCTTCTATTGACTGCACTTCTGACTCCTGGTCTTCCTTCAACATATCTGGTCCTCGGATCTTAACTGTAATTCCCCTACAACATGTAAAACGATTGATTTTAATTTCATCTAAAGTGTGTTTGTCACAGTTTGAGTTTGTTTTCATTCAAGTTCTTCCTCGTGTTTCGTTCAGTTCATCTTCATCACCTGTTTCCTATCAATCAGCTTGTTAATGAGCTCATTAGTTGCTTTCTTTGCTCATGGTTTTATACCCTGAGTTCTCCCTTAATCTCAGTCTGTTCTTGCTAGATTGGTGTTTCTCCTGAGTTTATGATTAAAACCTGTTCCCTTGAATTCTCCTTCATTGTGCACTCACTTCTGTTGTTCTCTGCATCAATCCCTCAAGTCTGCGTGTTCTTTTAATGAGGAGAGCAGAAACTGCTCGCCCTTTCCCTCCACCCTCATATTTATACAATGTACCAAACAAGTTCTCTTCTGGATAAAGGTTGACGGACATCTGTTGCTGCAGTTGCAGTTGAAACATCTACTCATCTCGACTCCTGTTTTCCTGCAAACATAAGCTCTTTTGTGGGTTAATCATATAGTGAGACGCTCTGAGGCGCCTCGCATACAAAAAAAACATCTCCTTATGTCACCTACACACACTCTTTGTGGTCATCTCTTCTAATAGTCCTGATTCAATTATCACACTATGGTCTGCCAGCAGTTTTCTGTCATTCCAAAGTTTGAAGATTATTGATTATTTAGCGAACATACCAACATTAAGTAAAACAATAATCATTTTTTAAATACATCATGTTATTAAACCATGCAAAACAGTCTTTTTTCTTTCAATATAAAGATTTATTTTAGTTCCACTTAAGTTGTTAAAAGATTTGCATTTAATATGATCTTAATCTGTGATTCAGTTGAAATGAATTAAAGATAATATGCATTTAGTTAGTTGAAAACATTACATGTAATACACGCTTATGTGAGTTTGTTTAAAGTATATTACAGTAATACCTCGATTTACGAGCGACTTGGTATACGAGCAAATCGGTGTGCGAGCATGGAGGGTCGAATCGGTGTACGAGCATTGTATCGGTGTACGAGAAACATTTTCCCTCCCCCACGTGCATTTTTTGTGTGGAAAAAGTCCTAACGCTCAGCATGGTCGCGTGCATTTTTACTAGAAATATCCTAATGACAGCCTCTCATAACAGTCACGTGGTTCCAACCCCTTTATCACCCTTTAACTCATTCATTCTCTCAGCATCGCTTGGTTTGGCTGCATCATTCACCACAGTGATACTTTTATAAGTGATTTACAGCGGTTTTACCTCCTGTTATAAACATTAATCAATTCTGATCGCTATTGTTCACGTAGAGAAATATACACGTACATTACCTCTAAGCAGTAACTGTAAGGGTTCATGAATTCATTGTCTCTCTGCCTGTGTATGTGTGTGTGTGGCGGCGTGGTCACTGATCACTGCAGCAGCCATCATCTCACACACCTGATTCTCATGTCATCTGCTGTCTCTGTTGTTTGCTCGCGCACACGCGCTGTCCCTGCCTTGCTCGTGCGCACGCGCTGTCTCTGCTGGTGCTCAGGCTCCATGACATTCACTCTGAATTATTACTTCAGCCCTGCTCCACAGGACATGGTTTGTTTTCTGCACTATTATAATAAATTCACTAATTTGCACTTGAATCTGGGTTTTGTGTTTTCCCTAGCTGACAGTAAACTCCCTCCTCCTCTCGTCTCCATCATGGCTAAGCTAAAGTGCTTTAAAGTAAATTGTCAAGTATTTTTATTGTTTACTTGTCAATTATTAATTCGTATTTATATGAGATCTTAATGGTTATAATTTTAACTAATTAATAGGGTAAAACCAAATTATAATTTTTTTAAATGGGCATTTATGGTCGCGTGGAACGAATTAATTGATTTTTAGTGCGTTCTTATGGGGGAAATCGTTTTGGTGTACAAGCATTTTGGTTTACGAGCTCGCTCTTGGAACGAATTAAATTCGTAAACCGAGGTATTACTGTATTTGTGTAATAAGTGAACACACTTTATCAAAAGTGCATTTTTTGTCCACAAGGAATACATTTGGGGTATTTTTTAAAAGTTTTTATTACATTTTCTATCCTCTTATGCTATTATTATTAGAAACAGAATATTTTGCCCCTCCTCATTGCATTGGTCTACTCGTGATTTCACATCAATGCAGTCGTTATCTTTTAAGTTTCGTTTCAGCTGTAATTGAAAGTTTCATTTTAGAGATGTAGGACCTCACCGACTCTTGAGTCTCTCACTGGTGTCAGAGCCTGTTATCTGGAGTCACGCACTGCAAAGCAGAACTGGAGTTCTTCACTTCGGATAAATTGTAAGTAGGCTATGAATCGATATGATTTGTTGAATCTTTGCATTATTGTGAATTCATACTCGACTAATAGAAATGTTTACATTTTGCCTAGGATTTGTTCACCTGGTAATGATAGTTCAGATGATAAGTATGTTTTAAAGTTACGCTTTTCGTAACGGTTTGATCGAGTACAACAATACATTACATTAGTATACATTAGTACAACAGTACATTTGATTTATTCTCTAATTCACCCCTTCATTGATAATTGCTTTTATAGGTCAGGTTTATGTTTTTTTCCCTTCTTTCTTTCTTTCTGCAGTGTTTGACGTGTTTTTGCGAATAATAAAAGACATCATATCTGCAAACTGCCGACGCTTCACTGAGTTTCTCCAAAGCGCATGCAAATCTTTGAGAGTTTCGCTTTTAGGGTTAAAATAGTTTCGTTTTCGATATTCGTCACAAGCTTCCTTTTCATTTTCTTCAGGGTAAAAGGAGAGGTTATGAATGCTGTCCACTGTCCTCCTCTACTGAATGACACTGTTCTCATATCTATACACCGAGTTATTGCAAAAACTACGAAAACAAAGCTTCTGACTTGACTATCACATGAGGCATGCGAGTCGGTATAGGCTACTGAGTTTAAGTTATATTTGTCGTTAAACACATTATTGCATTTTTTATTTTTTATTGTAACAAATTATTGCACAGCATTTTTCAGTCAATTTCTGAAAAAATAAGTGTCAAATGCATCATGTTATAGAAGTAAACGTGGCTAAAGCCACGCCCCAAGAAAACTGCTTTATAGTGTATGATTGCAGAAAAAAAAGATTTTATTTAACTGATAGAGCAACAAATTTTGTGTGATCATAAATCATAAAAGTGGTTTGTTTGTTCAAAAATCTTTAAATTTGGCTTTTACCCAACAGGGGCAAAGGGAAAAACGTATTGATGCAAATACTTTAGCTAAAATAATCTTTTTAATAATCTTTAAGTTAATAAAGGTTTAAAACAATCACTTTAGCAAAGTTTGCAGTATTTTCGGTTTGGGATAATTTTTTTGGGATAAATTAGAGTACAATTCAATTAATATACTGTCATTAAAATGCAGGGCTGCCTTTATCGACACAAATACCCTTACTTTTATATTCTTGTGTTAAGAAACTGAAAATCAAACTGAAACAAAACTGATAATCATCAAAAGACCTTTTTATCAATTCTCATTTGCTACATAAATCTACAACCTTTTAAATCACATTAAATATTAGATCAAATAAAGATCAAGCAGAATCAGCTTTGTGTTTCTGCCTGATTGTGTCAAGGAGCTGCCAAATTTCCAGTTTCATCATCAAAAGTTGTTTTTTAAGTGCTAAGCTGATTTTTTGTGTCATCTAGTGGTTTAAACGGGAATAAAGTCAAATGTGCCTTTTACTCAGGTGTGCGCCTTTAGCCCAGCTGTACTGACCTTTAAGAAAGCTTTAAACCCAAAATCATGAATCACTCTACTTTTAACAATCACTGAATTATGTATATCAAATTTCTTAGGAGTCTCAAACAACTCACAAGCAGTTAAAATGGACTGCCACAGTGAGGATGAAGTAAGTACCACTTTTTCTTTCTTTTGGCATTTTATTTAGTCAAATTTTGCCTTGACAGATTTGGGTTTACATGTTACTAACGCCATAAAAACTGTCAAACTAAGGAATTTGAAGATGCCAGTGAAGACTTTGAAGACAAACTACAAAAACTGACTTCAGGAGCATGTGCTGTTGAGTCATATCAAAAGGAGGATGTTTCCAAGTTACAAGGTAACAAAATTACAGTTATATGTATCAGTTATATATATATGCATCATTGGGCTCCAAATTCAAATGATTATAAAGTTTAGAATGAGCTTAGTACAAATTTAAATTTTGTTGTTTAGATATTTGATTATATTGGCTATCCCAAATTTTAAATGATTCATTCATTAGGGACCTGATGTCTCACACTGGCCGAGTTGTGAGACAAACTTGGCAGTTTTGAGGGTGCAGAGTTTATTAATTAATTTGAGTTGACTGCTCCATGCTTTATCATACAAAAATGTAGTTTTCTAAGGCGTTTTTTTTTTTACACATGTTGTTATGGAAGCCCGTTTCCACCACAGTTGAAAAAAAAGGATTATTTAAGTCATAATATTGATAAACTTTCTCGAAATAATGATTTAACTTCTCATGCTGCTACGCATGCGCAGAGCAGCGGAACAGAAGGGAGCGGCGCTCTAGCGACACACGCTGGTCAAAGCGTTTAAATGCGAGATCACAGCAAACAAAACTTTCTGTACAACAGTTGTCTTAGTTAAAGTCAGTGTAATATATAAAGTGCAATCTACTTTAGTAACATCAATTATAAATGATCAGTATATTTTCCACACTTTTCCATGCGCATAGGAACGTATGGAAGTGGAACAGAAGCTGGGCCGTTACCGTTGTAATGAAGAGCAGGGGAAAACTGTTGCACGAAAAATTCAAAACTTGCACAATTTACAAAACTATCGGATTAACGCTGGATTAGGAAATTTAATAGCTAGATTTAAGTGTAATGTCTTCATAAAATGCATGGGTACTTGTGTTAATATTAACGCATATTTCGCGGATGCTCTTTGATGTGCAGGTTCATCATAAACAGTCACTATAATACAATACAATACAACACTACAAAATACTATAATACAAATTCTATAATTCCTCTGTTTGAAATCCAGGTATCATCACTTTGTGCTGCTGCTTGTTCATACACAAAAATACAAATGTTACAAATGAATAAAATACTATATACTATGGAATTCCCTCTTATATACTGATGATTTATCATTCATGTTATTTAATTATATCATGGATTAATTAATTAATTATATCATGGACACTGATTATAACAGCTGTTTTACTGAACGTTTCATGTTTGCTGTGATCTTGTATTTACACGGTTTGACCAGCAGGTATCGCTAGAGCGCCACTGTCTTCCGTTCCACTGCTCTGCGCATGCGTAGAAGCATAAGAAGTTTAGTCATTATGAGAAACTTTCTCATTATCTCGAGATACTTAGTCATGATTATGAGAAACTCTCTCATTATTTTGAGATACTAAGTCAGGGGTGGGCAAACTACGGCCCGCGGGCCATATGCGGCCCGTTGGGCTTTTTAATCCGGCCCGCCGAACTTGTAGAAGTTATATTATTAATTACATTTTTTTTATAATTAAACCTCCTTCATTTGACTTTTCCCTGTAATGTCAGTGTTTCCCCAACAGATGGCACACTCCAAAGACATTGAGCTTTGTTTGAGTGTGAGGTTTTGCACTTTGAGCTCTTCAGTAAAAATGAGCGGACCGAAGAAAAATAGACAGTTAGTATGTTTTTCGCTGATGTCCGATTAAGGGCTGTATATCTGATATGCCAAGAAACTCTAGCGGTTTTTGACGAATACAACATCAGCCGTCATTTTGCCATGTCTCCAAAAAAACCGGACGGCTACGGCTCTGCTTGGTCTGCTATCTTTCCCTGTGCACTACCTTATCTCCCTTCAAGAACAAACCATTGAACTAAACTCGAAAACATCTGAAGTTATTGCTAACATTCTAACATTCTCACACAACACAATCTCCGACTCACTCGCACCATACACACCCGATCCCGATCCCAGCCCCCCTCCATCCGTCTGCCTGTCCTTATCTATCTCCTCTCCCACTCCATACAAAAAATCCCATCATGTGACCACGTGTACTGTGTTATGTTCTGTTTTGTTGTGTTTGCTATGTAATGCTTGCTAAACTGCATTCTTGTATTTCTGGAGAGTGTGTGGCGGCGCCTGAAATGGCTGCGGCCCGGAGGCTTGCTCCAAACTTCATTTCGTTATACTGTACTTGTACACGTGTAATGACAAATAAACTTGAACTCTGACGGCAAATGTACAGACTCACACTCAGTACAGAAGATGCTGACGTTATTTGGCTCAACCTATGTGTGTGAACAGACATTCAGCGTCATGAACATCTTCAAATCCCGTCACAGAGCCGAGTTAATCAGCCGACACCTATTTCTCAGGCTTTCTGGTTTGCACATTTTGGTAGCCTTCAGGGACTAATTTCATTGGTTTAACTGCACCTATCAGGAGCGAGCACACCTGGCGGCGTCGCTATTGGTTGAGCTGTGTGCCTCTTCACTGTGATTGGTGTATGATTCACCATGTTTTCAGCTGATCTGCATCTCTCTTATGGGGATTGAACACCGCTATCGAAAGGGAACGTCTCCGGTTCCTATAGTAACCTCTGTTAACAATGAGCAGGTATCAGGACTTGAAAAGAACCGTTATGTGAAGGGACGGAGTTCGGATGTGTCCTGAGAATTGCCGCTACATAACTAACTCCAGACTTTGATGCACTCAGTGTTGCCAGATTGAGCGGGTTCCCGCCCAATTGGGCTCCTTTTGGTCACGTCCGACCGGAAAAAAATGCATTGGACTGGTCGATCAAAATCGGGCTTGTTTTTGATGACAAGCCCGCCCAAATTTCTCATAGAAATGCATATAAATTCCATTAAAACAAGCCTAGAAATGCATATAAATTCCACTAAAACAAATTTGAATATTCTCATTAGAAAGTTCTTAAATAATCCTTTTTTTTCTCAACTGTGGCGGAAACGGCTTCCATATGTTAATACGCACCAGATCACATTGAATCATTTTTCAGTTAGTTCGGTTTGTGTTCACAAATGTTGTTTTTACCGTACCCCAAACGCTGCACCATATGCCATGTGACAACTGCCAGTGCTGTCCTTGCCACCCCACATGTCCCACGAGCCTAGAAGAAAGAATCAGTGGAGTCGCTGGGCTGAAGAAGTGGCACAGAGTGAGCATTCGTCGGCCCAGATCCTGTACGCCTCTCTCCCCACAGTGAGAGGATTCCCTGGTGTCAAACCCTGCGGAGGATTCCACCAATGTGGAGTAAACCAGGTGATTCCCGGCCTGGACTGTTCTCCAAGCTCACCTGATGTCTCACCTGTCCAAGGCCTTTAAGGCCTGGGTTTGGACTGGTCCGCTCCAGCTGGGCCCTCATGTATCCACTTTGATTAGTGGTTCCTGCAGCCAGAGTGCCACCAACAGGCAGGAGACCAGCTTAGTTTTCAGTGAACGAAAATGATCTGGAGCGTGATTTTGTGCATCTCTGTGTCGTCGCTCATTAACCGATCATAGGTTTATGGTAAGGCTGTAGATTTGTAGTAGCGAGTGGAAGTATGAGGGTGCTGAGCCTTTGTTAGATCTGTAAGCAAGCATCAATGCTTTGAATTTGATGCAAGCAGCAAGTGTAGAGAGATAAAGAGAGTTGTGATGTGGGCCCTTTTGGGCTGGTTGAAAACCAGGCGTTCTGCAGCATTCTGGATCAGTTTTAGGGGTTTGATTGCACTCGAAGGGAGTCTGGTCAGAAGAGCATTGCAATAATCAAGCCTGGAAATGACCATGAAGTTGTGTTGCTTGTTCCGTTAGGAAAGGCCTGAGCCTTCTGATGTTATGAAGTGAAAACCTACATGATTGAGCTGTCTTTGCGATATGGTTTTGAAGGTCAATTGGTCCTCAAAGATTACTCCAAGATTTTTGTCCGACCTTGATGGGATAATTATCTTGCAGAGACGGATTGGCAGAGAAGTCGAGAAGCTCTGTCTTTGCTAGGTTGAACTGCAGGTGATGCTTTTTCATCCAGGCTGAGATGTCCACCAAACAGCTTGAGATTGATGCAGCTACTGTGGGATAATCTGGTTGAAATGAAAGGTAGAGCTGTGTGTAATTGGCATAGCAATGGTAGGTGAAAGGGTCCAAGTACTGAACCCTGAGGAATCCCAGTGATCAGTTGATGGGCTTTGGAGACCTCCCAACACCAGGAAACCCTGAAAGACCTATTTGTGAGATGGGATTCAAACCAGTGAAGTGGATGCACAGTGGCGAGAGGGTGAACAGAAAGATCTGATTATTAACAGTGTCAAAGGCAGAAGATAGATCCATTAAAATGAGAACTGATGATTTGGAATCAACTTTTGCCATCCTGGAATGACCGCTTCCTCAGTCATTCTACTTGGCTTGTTTCATACCGCTTTAGTCCTGGCTCCAAAATTTAACCATTTAGAGTGGATTTAGGGAAGTGGTCACGACATATGCCTCCAACACAGGTCAGGTCCGAAGCTCCACTTGGACATCACCTGTCTAGAGATGATGGTGGTGCAGCTGTTGTAAGGCCTTTCTGCCAGACCTGAGATTTGGTCTGGTTGGATATATAAACCATCAAGAAGTCCTGAACAGACTGGTGATGTTTTAATATGATTCAGATGTTTCTGGAGTGACTGTGGGAAGGCAGAAGTGCACAATCTAGAATCATGGCCTTGTAAATTGTGACGTCGACTCGTTCCTTTTTGAAAGAGCAGCTGGACAGCGGACAAACCAGTCCACGCCAAAGGTTTATGTGACAGCTATTGCAGCATTTCATGCCCCCCATTACATGCCTGTAAGTGAGTAGGAACGAGCTAGTCGTTGAGTTCCTTAGTGAAGCCCGAAGGCTGAACCTTCTTCTCCCTCATATGGTTCAGACTTGGGACCTGGTTAAGCGAGATGGAAATCTGTAGGCACTTAGTGTAGACACACTGTAGTGCATCCTGCTTCAAGTTCGAGCTGAATGACTATAAAGTTATCCTTAAACCAAGGTATGACTATGCGCCTAAAGTTTCCTCCACTCCGTTTAGAGTTTGGGCTCTTAGAGTGTATATTGAGTGCTCCAGCCACTTCCGACTCTCAGAGCAGCTTTTCATATGATTTAGAGGCCACACCAAAGAACTTCCGGTGGCAAAGCAAAGACTTTCCTTATCAGAGTGAAGGCCCACTCCACCAGGGGAATGGCCTCCGTCTGGGCTTGGTCAAAAGGGGTGTCTATTAGTGAAATCTGTGCAGCAGCCGGTTTGTCATCGCCTTCTATGTTTGCCAGATTCTATGACCTGGACATCTCCACACTACAACCTTGAATCGTGTCTGCTTGAGGGTTAGACTGTTGTGTGCCAGACACCACTAAATTATGCTTAAGTGCATCACAATCAACACGGTGGTGCTGATTTACGGTACATGTCTTGGCAACTTCCATTGCGGATTGCCGCTAATAACACAGCATTGTTGGATTGTATTCAATAGCACCAGCTTTGAAATTTCGAGTGAAACTTTATGTAAACAATTGGTTAGTAACGTAACCTTGGTTCCCTGGATGGGAATGAGACATTGAGTAAACTTGCAGTGTTACGTTTGCACTGATAGTTTTTTCCTGCCTGATTTCCTCAGTCAAAAGATTCTGATGAAATGGCACTCAGTGGTGACATAAATAGGCAAACAGGACTGCCATTTGGGTGCGCTGAGATGCCATTTGTTGCCATTTAAGCAGGCTTCAGTATTTTGGAGACTTTGGGGATTTTCCCTATAGTATCAGCTACTGATGCAATGTCTTGTTCCTGTCTATCTCAGGGAACCAAGGTCATGTTAGTAACTGAAACATTTTGAAAATATATGCTTCTTGTTTCCACAGATGTTCCTGCCCCAAGTGATATGTTTGTGCAGCTTATTGGGACCAGTTCCGTTACTCTTGGATGGATGAGCCCAGACAACATATCTACATTTGAGTTGTCTTACAATGATATCACATCTACAAAGACCTCCACGATCAAAAATGAAACCGCCATAGAGGTGGAAGATCTATGTCCAGGGACTGAATACACTTTCACCCTGGTTTCAATATCAGAAAATGGAGAACGAAGTGTGGGAGTCGATGTGACTGCATGCACCAGTAATTATCTTCTAAGATACATGCATTGCAAACCTAAAATTGTATGACATTGTGTCTTTGAAATTTACAAAAAAAAAACATCTAACAACATAAGTGTTTTCTTTACTTCAGGGCCAGTCCCGCCTGAAAACTTCAAGGTGGAGAGTGTGGACACAACATCAGTTACTCTTATTTGGGACGCATCTGGCTGTGAGGAGAACCAGTTTCATGTTGTTTGCAGACAGAATGGAGGAATCATTCAGGAAGAGACAACCGAATCAAGAACTGTAGATTTCTGTGAACTGAGTCCTGGAAAGAAGTATTCTTTTCACATTACAAAAGTGCTTTCAAATGACAACAGAAGCAAAGAAGCAGTCACATATGCTCAAACCAGTTAGTATAAAACTGCAAACTTAATTTGTAAAATTGTGAAATGAGAAGAAACAATTAATGAAATGCTTTCCTTTTCAACAGAAACAAACATCCAGAGCCTTCTACATGATTTGGGGTTGGAGAAGTACTACCCGAACAAACTCTCACTCAGCAACGTGCTGCAGATTGACAAGATGTCGGTGACAGATGAGCCAGCCCAGTCTCTAGCCTCTTTGCCATGGCTGTTCCTGAAGAAACTGATGATGGTGAACGTGACTGCAAGAAGTGTCAAATATTCATCAGATGAGAATGAGGATTTGCAAAGCTTAGATTTGAACAATGATTCATTTGATTTTCTGAGTGATCAGAATAGCAGTGTAAACCCTTTAGACATAGTGACTGCCCTTTTCCTTTGTGCAGATGGTTTCCTCCAACAGGAAATGGTCTCAAAAATGTCAATGTGTCAATTCTCTGTTCCTTTAGTTCTTCCAAAGTGTGACATGCAACAGTGCATGTACATGCTTTGGGCCATGAGAGATATTGTGAAAAAATTTAGACCTCATTCCTTGTCAGACCAAAAAGGTTTTATGGAGGACCGAATTGTTCACTCTGAGCTTCCCCTAGTGTCCTTTGTTAGATTTGGTGAGTGCAGCATTTCCAAATCTCAGATCTTAAACAAACTGCTCAGCAACCCTCAACAATATCATGACACTTTTGTACATTGTGACATGGACTGCGGAGACATTCCAAGAAAGATATCGAATGGATTGGTGGAGATGAGCTGGTATCTACCGTGTGGAAACAAAAACATTGATGTGTTTCCTGAACCTGTGGCCGTTGCAAACTTGAGAGGTGACATCAGGACCTTTGAAACACAGTACTCCTTCTTATGCCAGACCTCCACTGCAGTTTTTGTGTTCTTTGACAATCTGGACACAAACTATAAGTTACTCACCAACCAACATGCGAAAGCACAGTTTTTTTTAGTTGGCAATGTGCAAAGCAAAGCATTTAATAAGGAACAGCTGAGAAGGACTGCATCTGAAATGAGTCTAAAGAAGAACAACATAATTCTGAAGACCAATCAAAACGATGCAAATTTTGTCAAAAATCTGCATTCTGTAGTAAATCACATAATTAATAATCATCCCAAGAAAGCATGTCTGGAGCGAATGGACGCTATAGCACATGAACTTGGAATTCAAGTTGATGAAGACATTCAAGAATGTCAGAAAGCAAAAGACAATGCACATGTCTTAACGAAAAATATACAGGAAACGCTGCAGTTCAAAGAGGATCAGCTTCCCCTTCAAGGTAAAATCTGGAAAGATTTAGCAAAACTGGAAAAAGAGGAATGCAGACTCCGGAAAGCTGGAAATCAAAACATAGAGTCTTACAAGAGTGATCTCCAGATTAAAAAGACTGAACTCAGGAAACAACAAAGTCAATATGATATCTCAGAGGCTATGACTTGCTTTGTTAGTGCACTAAGTTCAAGTCAGGAGAGATCCTACTTCTTGAAGTGGATGCGGATAAACCTTGACAATCTCTCCCGAAAAAGACTCTCTAGCCTCCGTGAGCAGTACAAGGAAAAGTGTCAGAAATTTTCAGAAAACAAAGAAGAAATTGCACAGCTCGACCAACAGATCTCCAACAGTTCTTTAGGAATAGAGCACTTCCTGCGTGAAATGGGCCAACTCTATGAAGCTGCAGTGTTGCTTCCAGAAAACCACGGATCACGTCAACAATTGCTACACTTACCCCGGCTATGTGCCGAACTGATGTTGGATGGCTTCCCTCTGGAACTGGTTGATGGAGATGCATCAAATATTCCTCTCAGATGGGTAAAGGATGTGCTTCTGTATCTTAACTCTTTGGTGCAGCCCAACAATAAAATCATGGTGGTCACAGTTTTAGGAGTCCAGAGCACAGGGAAGTCCACCTTGCTAAACACCATGTTTGGAGTTCAGTTTGCCGTCAGCAGTGGAAGATGCACCAGAGGAGCTTTTATGCAGCTGATCAAAGTCACAAAGGACATCAAGAAAGAACTCGGCTGTGATTATTTAGTAATAATTGACACTGAAGGTCTGAAATCCCCTGAACTGGCAAAACTAGATGATAGCCATGAACATGACAATGAATTAGCCACACTTGTGGTTGGATTGAGTGATATTACAATCATCAACATCGCAATGGAGAATTCCACAGAGATGAAGGACATACTGCAAATCGTAGTCCATGCTTTCCTCAGAATGAAAGAGGTGGGTAAAAAACCCAAGTGTCAGTTTGTCCACCAAAATGTTGCTGATGTATCAGCCCATGACAAGAACATGAGGGATCGAAAGCTTCTTCTGGAGCAACTGAATGAGATGACAGAAGCGGCAGCTAAAATGGAGAACAAGGAGGAGTATAGAAAGTTCACTGATGTGATGGAGTACGATCCAGAGACTTGCAACTGGTATATCCCTGGGCTTTGGCATGGAAATCCTCCAATGGCACCAGTGAACGCTGGCTACTCCGAGGCTGTCTATGACCTCAAAAAGAACATGATTGATGTCATTGGAAAATGCAAGAACAAAGCATCTGGAAACAACATACCAGAATTTTTGGAGTGGACAAAAAGCTTGTGGAATGCAGTGAAATATGAAAACTTCATATTTAGCTTTAGGAACAGCTTGGTGGCGGATGCATACATGAGACTGTGCACAGAGTTTCACAAATGGGAATGGTCTTTCAAGAAGGAAATGCACTCTTGGTCAACTCAAGCTGAAACCAGAGTGTCAAATTTTGAGACATTCAAACTGAAATCAGACAAATCAGATCTGAAAGATCTCTTGTGTAAACTGAAACAAGAAGCTGTCAGAAAGCTTGACATCTTGGAAAAGACCACAATGGAAAATCTGTCCAAATACTTTGAACAAACGGAGGGTCATGTCTACCTTGTGGAAAAGTACAAAGAACAATTTGTGAGCAGCGTCAAATGTCTCAGGAGGGAAACTGAGAGCTCTTTGCTGGCGCAGCTTGAGACAACAGTGGACCTCAGGAGAGGAATGAATAATCTGGACAACATCAAGAAAACATTCACTGATACAATGGAGAAAAAAGTGCTGGGTCTGCTGGAGGATTTACGCAAGAACAGTGATGCACATCCAACTGACAAAGAGCTTGACAGATTTTTTGAACAAATATGGGAAGAAACCATAAATGAGCTGTCTTTTACTGGATTGAAGAAAAAAAAAATCTTTGATTTAGTTTTCAGGCAACTCCGAGAAAACATGAAACAGAAAGGAAGTTCCGTTGCCGAGCAATTAACCTCAGTTAATCTGAACAATTGTGGCACACAGGTGTTCAAAGTTGCCAAAGAAAATTTATTTAAAAAAATGTACAATCGTGTGATCAATGGCAACTCTGCAGCGGACCTACAAAATTTAGCAGACAATATCATTCAGACATGCTCCCAGTTTGTCCTGGAGAAGAGAGAGAGACGTTTAGATTACCATGATACCTACATTCAGGAGATCCTACACATAATTGATAACCAATTAATGTCCAACAAGAATATAGGGTTTTCAGTGGAATTTGAACTGTCCCTGAAACAGCACATATGTGGGGATTCTGCAAGAACATTTCAAGACATGCATGCACGTTTTATAAAGGAGAATGACCCACGTAGATGCCTTGATCAGTTTAAAGACAAATATCGCAATGATTTCAAGGACCTGTTTCATGATCGTGATCAGTGTCAGAGAAAGGCAGAAGAATTCACTAAACTCTGCTTGATGCCTGCAGTTGAGTCTTTCATCTACAGCTCCTTGGGTCCAGACATCGTTGACAAAATGCTTCAGGGAAAAAATGCATTTCAGTTCAGCACTCGTGCATTTTTCCAGTACTCCCTCTTAAAGGAACTTGTGAATGAAGATAAGTTTGAACAGTATGCAAAATACATCAGTTCCTATGAGCGTTTTGTTAAGGGCTGGATATTAAATCAAATCACCAAACAGTTTTCGAATGACCATGAAGTGTCTGAATTGGAAGAAGGTCACCTGAGAGGAATCACCAAGGAGATTTTAGACGCTGTCAAAATGGCACAGAAGGAAACAGACAAAGATGGTATCAAAGGATTCATACATTGTATATGCAAGAAGCTTGAGCAAAAGCTAATAATTCCCAAAGATGCTCTGGAAACAGTGATGGTGCTGAACAATGCATCTCAAGAGCCATTTGCCGACTGGCTAACCAAATCTGTAGAGGAGATGGAACAGACACTGAAGGAACAACTGAAGAAAGTCGACATACAGGGCAAACTCCGCAAGCTCAAGATTAAACCCCAGAAGGAGCTCTTCAAGAGAGTGTTTGGATGTGGGAAACAATGTCCATTCTGCAGTGCTCCATGTGAGGCTGGTGGAGAAGCTCACACTGATCACTGTGCTTCAGTTCACAGACCTAAGGGACTCGGTCAATACAGATATGTAATAAATGAAAAATTAGTGACTAACATCTGCTCAACAGATGTCCACAGTGAAGCACAGTTTAAGTGTTTCCAGACAAAGTATGAGTCTCATCCTTACAAAAGATACAGAGAAATCTTTCCAGATTGGCACATCCCAGCAGATGCTAGCATACAGGCCTCCGATTACTGGAAATATGTGATGGTCCGGTTCAACACTAAGTTTGCTGAAGAATACAACGCTCGCCCTGCTGATATACCCGCGATGTGGAAATCTATCACAAAGAAACAAGCAGAAGACAGTTTAAAAGAGTCTTTCAGCATCAAGTAAACGATTAGAATTTTGGCAAAATATACATGGGTAACTTGATCATCACCACAATACATGTCTGGTTAGCGAGCAAAAAATGCTATTTGTTACTTGAAAATGGTTTCAGCTGACTTCCAGTGACCATCAGTCACGCTTGCACTTGGGAATGAGAATATGGGTTTATAATTTAAAAGTGAAATAAAGTTTAATAACGTGAAAGAAAAATAAATGATATATGCAATGTGAAATATGCAAAATCAACATACAATGGTGAAATATTTTTTATGTGTAATTTTACTTATTTTCCTGTTTATTGTCAATCCACTTTTAATCATTTACATTTTATAATGATGTACTACAGTAAATGTATACTGCATTAATAATTTTGGGAAGAATTGTTAACCATAAATAGAAAAACAACTGTTTTAATTATGAAGATATTGTTATTAATGTCTTGTGGTTTGAATGTCCTACTTAATGTAACCAATTAAACAAACCTCTGCTTGGAATAAAATACTTCCTAAATACATAAATGTAATGCAAAAATGTTTAATCAAAGTCAGCCTACTTTAAGAGCTACATGAGTAATGGTTAAAAGATCCTGATGTTTTTCCTCCTAAATTACATTTTTTTGTACAGCTGCTTTTTAACAAGATGTATCATGAAATTTACGATATAAATAAACTTTGAATTGAATTTGAATTGAAATGACAATGATTTAGTGTAACGGATGGTACTCACAGGCAGAAATCCAAATGCATGTCTTTAATAAGAATGGTCGTACAGGTGGATAGTCAGGACAGGCAGAGAGCATACATAAACGATAATCCAGGCAAGGATCAAAAAGGCAAGCAGACAGAATCAAGAGTCGTTGTACAGGCGGGGAAGTCAGGGCAGACGGAGAACAATCACGAGCGTAATACCAGGCAGAGATCAGGACAGGCAGACAGAATCAAACACGGGAAAACAACAGGGTCGGTAACGGCAGATCATACACAGGTATACACACTCAGTAAAGTTCACTATCAGCAAAACAAGACTTCGCGAACACAGTGCATTTGACAGAGTCTTTTATAGTTTGTGTAATGGGTCGCAGGTGGTACGATAATCAGTTCAACGAACGGCATCATGGGAAATGTAGTGTGTGTGTGTCAGTATATGTGTGAGAGTTCCCTCCAGTGGCCAGAGGCGGGAAGCGTGGAGCTCGTAATCATAACATTTAGCTACAGCAAGTCTATTTATCCTTTGACATGTAGCCTATGATCCAGTGTTTAATGAGCAATTAACCCCCCCACTTCCCACAAGACATTAGACCTTCACTTTGCTTTTCTGTATTTTTCCATAGAATAAGTCAAAGTCAGCTTTATTGTCAATTCTGCAATATATACAGCACATACATACAGAGAGTTGAAATTCTGTAACTCTCAGACCCAAGGTGCAACCAGGTTACATTAACAGTAACAACTACAACAAAAATATATATATCATCAGAGATCTGGGGTCTCATTTATAAAGCATGCGTACGCACAAAACGGGGCTGGAAAGGTACGTACGCCAGTTTCCACGCAAAGGTTGAGATCTATAAAAACAAACTTGACAGGAAAAAGCACGTCAAAAGCACGCAAACTGTGACCCATGCGTACGAACATTTTGGAGACGGAGCGGTTTTGGCGACAACCGATGGTGAGCTGAGGGATTGACAGTAGAATTAATGAAATTAAACACATTGAACTTGAAAAGTTGTGCATATTATGGAAGCCAGTTTCCACCAAGGTTGAGAAAGGAGAAAAAAAATTATTTAAGTCGAAATAATGACTTAACTTCTCTTTTTCTCCGCATGGTTAAAGCGTGTAAATGCAAGATCACAGCAAACATGACACGTTCTGTAAAAACTGCTGTCTTATTTAAAGTCTGTGTAATAAACTGATAATTTATAATTCATGTTGCTATAGATTGCATTTTATATATTTTGCACACTTTTCCATGTGCATAGGAATAAATATCCTGGAGGGGTGGGAGAGAGACACCAACGATCTTCTCAGCTGCTCTCAGTATGCGCTGAAGGGCTTTTCGGCAGGATGCGTTGCAGGCGCCGCACCACACAGTGATGCAACTGGTCAGAATGCTCTCGATGGTGCCTCTGTAGAAGGTGCGCATGATGGGGGCTGGGGCTCCGGCTCTTGTCAGCTTACGGAGGAAATAGAGTCGCTGCTGTGCTTTCTTGGTCAGTGCTGTGGTGTTGGCGGTCCTGGAGAGGTCTTCCGTGATATGCACACCCAGAAATTTGGTGCTCCTCACCCTTTCCACGGTCGCACCGTTGACGGTCAGAGGAGCATGCCGGGTGTGCATTCTCCTGAAGTCAACAACAATCTCCTTCGTCTTCTCCACGTTCTTCTCCACGTTCAGAGAGAGATTGTTGTCGCCGCACCACCTGGCCAGGCGGCTCACCTCGCTCCTGAAGTTTGTCTCATCACCATTGCTAATGAGACCAACTACAGTCCAGGTATGTCTACCGTAGAGATCCAAATAGATTAAACTACATTTTGAAAGCAATTGTAATAAGGAATGACAAGAATGTACTAAAAATGGGAAAGGTTTTCCTCTGCATTAGTGTGATAGTTAACTTTCCTCTTGAGTTTTCTATACTCACTTTTACACAACACCTTTTTATGTGTTTTAGCCATTCATTCACACAACAGTGGCGTTTTGTGGGCCTGAAAACTCAAATGTTTGCAAACTGGTTTCAACGTGCATGCTTTTGAAAATGAAAGCGTCATCGTCTCTGTGTAAACTACAAAAATGCAAATTTGTGAAATGGTGCCGTCATGCATATATGTGTCTTTACAAAGTTACATCGCCAACTACTGGCTCGGAGGCAGAATACAAGGGATTACATTACGTTATTTTTACATTACGTTATTTTGTTTAGTGGCCTAGTGTTAAGGCTTTTGAAATCACTGGAATAAACATTTTTTGTTCAGAATGCCATTTCTGAGCCAGAATTCCTCTAAAATAGGGCTGCCCAAATCGATCGCAAAGGTAGTTTGGATCGATCGCATGGAATTAACAAAGTAGTCGTCAGTCCATCATCCGTCCTCATTATGAAATCTGTCACTTGATTGACGTACAGGGCAGCCAGTCTGACCTCTGACCTTTTCTGACACACGGGTCACTGCACATGCACACAACGGCTCCAAATGCTGCTAAACTCTAGCAAGCTAGCGAGAAAACCTCCAATATATTTCTTTTAATCTTAAGAAAGGGTATAAAATGAGTGGGGGAGCTGAACAAAGAAAGAAGTCAAAAACTTACCACTTCCATACGGAGTGAGAGATGGACTTTTTTCTCATAATGTCATTTTCGAATTGTGTTTACCTCAATCTGTCAGTCTGTCATCGCTATACCGAAGAAGGGAAATGTGGAGCGGCATTTTCTAGACTGTTCATAAAAACTACAACACTGACTCAAAAATGTACAGTTGTATTGTGAAATATGGGTTCATGTAGTGCTGCTACACAAACATATATTGTGCATATAAAGAATAATCAATACTTTCATAAATAAAAATATGTTGTAATTTTACAGTAGGTAGACCCAAAAAATGTGTGCAACCCTGATCTAGAACCATGCAGCTCTATAATCACAAGTAATACACACCTCTCAAGCTGTATTTGTCTGGCTATGAATTTCTTGAATGATTATTCAACACTTTCTCTTCCCCAATCAACCTTGCTTCTCAAAGGATTCCCCAGTGATGGGTGGCGAACAGTTGAACATGTTGATCTCCTGACATTGTGTTGACCATTCTGTTGTAAATCAAGGTTGCTGTAGGAAATTACACTTCAGATGCAGCGATTTAATGCAGTTAATCGATGCACTACTTCCAATTAAATGAGTCGTTTATATGATTAGTGATTTGATTAAAAGGAAACAGAGTCTGACATCTGGCTATGAATTTCTTTAATGTTCCCCAGATCAGAATCACAGCATACAGTGTGTAATAACTTCTAAATAAAGAGAAATTTCATCACCTTATTTATATATTTTTTACCTTTTCTTTAAAAAACAAAAACAAATCCATAATTAACATGTTTATTCATCATTAAGTGTGGCGTTCTGATTCTGAACATATAGTAAAACAGGGCAACAGGTGTAAATTCGCTCTAAGACCCAGTCAAATGTTTATTTTGTTAGAGAAATAACATGTGCTTCATTTATTCAGTAATCTTTCTGACATTTTGAGACTTTTTACCCCATCTTTATTCTGGCATTATTGTACTAGATGCTTAATTTATTAACAATAGTATATACTTAAGTGTAAAAATGCGATCACAAAATAAAAAGTATCCCGACCCTTATTTTAGATATTTAATGAAGTGTTAATTGCATTTTGGTAAACATTTGATGCTACAACAAGTTATACTTCTCATAACCACCATGATTCCAGCGCTTCCTTTGCTTAATAAACTTGAATTTCCAGTCTATATCTCCATATTACAGATTTTGAAAACAGCAAAGCTTTGTATCTGAAAAGAACATCTGATCATACTTATGAAATATGATCTTATGATCATACTTACTCCGAAATATGAGTGACATTGATATGCTACATGATACAGAACCTCTAGTCCACAACTACCAAAACGAAATGAAGCAGCAGAAAGTGAATTTAACCTCCAACGAATGGGATTCATCAATTTTGCTGGTGGCTGAATTACAACTTGCACCTGTTGTCCTGGTCACAACGCATTTTATATTTCATTCGACCAGAAAACAAAAACAAAGGGGGGAAAAAAACATTAAACAAGTAACTGAATATTTACAAATATTTTCAGTTGATTTGTTCTCACACTTAAAAATGTACAGTTAAATTCTTCTCCTCCTCTCGCTGCACGCCTACTGAAGACCCAACGAACGGCTCGTGACGGATGAAGAGTCTTTATTTTGGATGTACATCACACTCTAGTGGTTGAGCGTACAAAACCAAACAAGAAAAATAACAAAAGAGTCTCAACTCATCCCTTAAAACAGTATTGATTATTAGAATTGAGGTTGTTTTGTACGCAGCTCTAGTCAACTCCTCATAGTTTGTTTAAGATGGAGTTGAGATATACCTACAACCACACAGACGTCCACAGATGGTACATATCCACAGGTCCGATCTAGACGCACTCCTCTCGCTCTGTGTCCAGCTGTTGCTGTTAGTTCACAACACAGAATAATGTTCTGCTTTTATGACGTACTAACCCTCCAGTATGCTCACTCGACTAGAGTCTGTCCGTGTTTTAGTGCAGCATACTGGCGTTAGCTTTGGATGGTCCTGTAATGGCTGAGAGAAATATTGTGGGCCTCTCAGATTCAATACGCCGGCAAGCCGAGCCAACAGTGAGACAGACGCTTCCTGACACAAACCGTCATCCTCCCGTGACACACAGCAGTGGCAGAAAAGTAAGAATAAGAAAGCATGAACTGAAGAGAAGTGTTCGTGCCAATCCTGCAGTGATTCTGAGCCTTTCGTTCTTTAACCTGAAGATGAAATCATGTAAAATTTGTTTAAGATCTGGTTCGATCAACCTCTTTTTGCTGTGCTTGTCGTTACCATACAGGTCAGTTGTGCACTGCAGTGCAGACGGTTGTGTGACATGTAGAGGTGTGGGTAAACATACCAAACTGATATTATGAGGTGCTTCCAGCCTCTTCCTATAACACAACATACAACTATATTGTATGTGAAATGGCCTAAAGCCAGGTATGTTTCCTGGAGGAATGACAGAGGGCCACAGATGAAGGAGTCGGGGATTTTTGAAGCTTTCTCTCTCTCTTTGTGCCTTTCTGGCCCTGTTTCACCTGGTATTAAGATGTGTTTTGATTTACAACGTTTTGAGCTTGTACACTTTCATCACTTCCAGATGTAGTTGAAACTCATTCGACTGGATTGCTTTCATAGTGCAAACACTCATGTGGTCAAATGCAGTCGAACAGCCATAAAACCGTCTGCTCTCCAGATACTGACCTAAACATTATGGGATGTGCACTAGCCAGACGGGATCTAAACTTAGTCGGCTGGTGACCCGAGTTTGGTTTGAAGACGAAAATCGTACCAAGCTCAATGTTCTCATCATTCCTGATTTCTAACACTCACTTGCGTCTGTCAGAGCAGAAATGAAAGCTGATGCTCTCCGTATGATTTTCATGCATTCATAAACTTCACCTAAAGGATTATTAGGAACACCTGTTCAATTTCTCATTAATGCAATTATCTAATCAACCAATCCCATGGCAGTTGCTTCAGTGCATTTAGGGGTTGTTCCTGGTCAAGACAATCTCCTGAACTCTAAACTGAATGTCAGAATGGGAAAGAAAGGTGATTTAAGCAGTTTTGAGCGTGGCATGGTTGTTGCTGCCAGACGGGCCGCTCTGAGTATTTCACAATCTGCTCAGTTACTGGGATATTCACGCACAACCATTTCTAGGTTTACAAAGAATGCTGTGAAAAGGAAAAAGCATCAAGTATGCGGCAGTCCTGAGGGAGAAAATGCCTTGTTGATGCTAGAGGTCAGAGGTCATGGGTGACTGATTCAAGCTGATAGAAGAGCAACTTTGACTGAAATAACCACTCGATACAACCGAGGTTTGCAGCAAAGCATTTGTGCAACCACACGCACAACCTCAACAGCAGAAGACCCCACCGGGTACCACTTATCTCCACTACAAACAGGAAAAAGACCAAAATTGGACAGTTGAAGACTGGAAAAATGTTGCCTGGTCTGATGAGTCTCAATTTCTGTTGAGACATTCAGATGGAGGAGTCAGAATTTGGCGTAAACAGAATGAGAACATGGATCCATCATGCCTTCTTACCACTATGCAGGCTGGTGGTGGTGGTGTAATGGTGTGGGGGATCATCAATTGGGCAATATTTAAATGCCACGGCCTACCTGAGCATTGTTTCTGACCATATCCATCCCTTCATGACCACCATGTACCATCCTCTGATCTGCTTCCAGCAGGATAATGCAGCATGTCACAAAGCTTGAATCATTTCAAATTGGTTTCTTGAACATGACAATGAGTTCACTGCACTAAAATGGCCCCACAGTCACCAGATCTCAACCCAATAGAGCATCTTTGGGATGTGGTGGAACGGGAGCTTCGTGTCCTGGATGTGCATCCCACAAATCTCCATCAACTGCAAGATGCTCCTATCAATATGGCCAACATTTCTAAAGAACGCTTTCAGCACCTTGTTGAATCAATGCCACGTAGAATTAAGGCATTTCTGAAGGTGAAAGGGGGTCAAACACAGTATTAGTTTGCTGTTCCTAATAATCCTTTAGGTGAGTGTATTTCATCCATTATATCAAAAGATCTGAAAAAGCTCACACATTTACCTGCCCATAGACCCTCCCCTCGAAGAAATCAAGACAGAAGTGAATGAAAGTGGACAAAAGAGACGGATTTAAACAACAGGAGCAAACAGGCATGTGTCTCTCTCGTCCACTTGTGATGCATTCGTCCAAAATGCATCTTGATACCAGGTGTGAACAGAGCCACTGCCACATATGCTTTACCTCACACTTTCATATTAGCACAAATGTACAGGGCAACTGGCACGAAAACACACTCTTCATGTGTGTACTCGCACCAAAAAACAAAAAGATGCTTATTAAACTAGGTCGTCAAATATCAAATGATGAACTAAAAGAGCAAGGACAGAGATAGAACGAGAAAGAGAGAGAGAGTGAGTGTGTGTTTGTCTGTGTGAGTGTATGTGTGTGTGTGTGTGAGACAGAGAGAGAGAGAGAGAGAGAGAGAGAGAGGCCAAGACAGAGAGAGAGAGACAGAGAGATATAGAGATAGAGATAGAGAGAGAGAGATGGTCTGAGGCCATCATTTGTATTTGTCTCTGTGAAAAATAATGCGAGTAAAAACTGAATATTGGTCACATGCCTATGAAAGAGATCCAAAGCTACATATGCGTTCACCATTTGCGGTATTTAATGTATGCAACTGTCCAGACCATCACAGACGGCTCTGGTCGAGCACTACATGGCTGATGGTCAAATTATAGCACCAACAACTGCATATGAATCTACAAAACCAAAACCAAAAGAATATTGCAGATAGATCTCTTTCTGGATGTGTCCTGCAGAGCGGCCGGACTGAGGAGGACGTTACCGTTTGAGCAATGCTGATGAAAACACCACTGGGAAGAAGGTTTCTCTAACCATTTTAAGCAAGCAAACTTTAAAAAATGCAAATAAGCAAAATGCTGTGGGAGTTTACAACTCAGTGTCCTTCTCGGTGCTTTAAAATATTTCATGCATAGATCCCCCAGAGCAATCCATGTAAATATATATTTATATCATTCTTTTATATATTTGTCTTTATATTTATACATACAAAAATCTTCCTAAGAAACGACACATTTGTGATAAAATGACAGGGCAGAGTGAGAGGAAAAAAAATGTAGGTTGGCACTTTTGTTTTCGCCGTCTGTCAGGTGCCATCGTTTTCTCTCGTTCCCCGTGTCTCTTGTTACAAGGTGTGATTCAACACTTGACACAACATATCCAGCTTCTGTCTTCTATCGAACGCCCCTATGATAAACATAATCCAAGGACACAGATCGCATTCGGACGGAGCGTTTCGCTGTTAATGCAAGGATGAGGTTAATGCAACTCTGCCAATTTAGAGGGAAAATTATGTCATTTCCCCTCAAGACATCAGATCATCTTAGATCAGGTTAGTCAATTACCGACGCCTCCAGAAATTGCCACTCTTCTTTAAGAACATTGTGGGAAAACAAACAGCAAGTTGAATGGAGGACGAGGCCGATAGCTTGTCACTGCTGGCCCGATCTGCTGCTCACTGTAGAGTCTATAAACAGAGCTCCTCTAGGGTGTACAACTTCTACCAAACCTTTGATTTTGTCTATAAGAACGGCAGCAGGATGTGCTGTCGCTGTTCTTGGCAGCGGAACCGAGAGCATCTTAAGTTCAGGAGCTTGAAAAGGTAGACAGAGAGAGAAAACTGGATATGTATGAGAGCTAGTCCTCTCGTTCGGTGGCGCTACTATACACGGGTGGTGGAGTGAGGGTGGGGTAAGGTGTTGTTGTGCCCGGTGGTTGTGGGGA
>JAWRVZ010000050.1:497500-512500 GCA_037043235.1 Rhodeus uyekii
AAAAGACAAATGTACTGGCCATACATATTTTTTATCAGCCATGAAACTGTTCAAAAACAGGCAGTAATGACATCACAATTGTATATACCAATGATGATTCATAATTCTCTATTTCAATGCTCAAAAAGCACAAATAAATACAATATAACAAAGATACAAATGAAACAAGCAGTGCTTTCTAGTTCTAACAGTATTTTTGAATAAAGTAAGCAACTGTAAAATAACACTGCTAGTCTTGACTCTTCACTGTGTAAATTAAACGTTCTTCTTCATTAACCCTTTTTAAAAAGACAAATTTTATTCAGACAGGCGTAGTGAGGGATCTTTTCGTTTGATGAACATTAAAAACGGGAGGATTATTAGGCTGCTGTCACTTTAAGAGCTGCACGGATCCGATATACTGTTACATATGTGTTTGCGTTCACTTAAGACATAACGGACTGAGTTTACTAGGATGCTTGCTATTTTTGTGTGTGTGAATTTGTCGGCTCAAGCGCAAGCAGCGTGAAAGAGAGCTCAGAGAGCTTAGTATTTGTTTGCTGTCTGAGACGTGGCTTTCTGAGCGCGCGAGTTATGAAATTATATCCTCTTCACGTCTTGAATGTTTAAATTGTAAAGGCTTAAATGTTCGTGATGAAGGAGCGCTGGCCTGTCAACTGTCCCAAGCGTCTGTCAGGTTTGCTCATGTTTGCATAAACTCAACTCATAGAAATGTACCGGTAACTGACGAGTGACACCGTTTCATTTACTCACAACGCCTATTTTTACCCGCATTTGGCAAGATTTAATTTCAGCCCCCGAGTACAAATATCTCACGTAGTCTCATAATTAATATGGGGTTATAAATGTGGCACGCTTACTAATTATAATTATGAGTTATTTATTATTAATTAGTTGTTTATACTCTTTCCCTTGGCTTTCTTGAACATCCAATTTATCAAAAGAAAGAAGCGAACCTCTGATTTTAAACAACCAACAAACAACAAAAGGTCAGAACAATGATCAACACACAGATGGAGTCGATCGAGTTAGAGTGAAATGGGTTAATACGTCACACTGAATAACATGTCAGTTCCCAGTCAGCGCAGTGAACAGTGATGTGATGGTGTACGCGTGTGTTTTCAGTATATTGTTAATGGGGTGAAATTATTTTGATGTTGATTCCAATAGAGTTCAGCTGGAATTGCATCAAAGAAAAAAAAGGGTAAAAAGAACATGAAGACTTTGTATCGCAACCTCTTCTGTCATTATTGAGCGAACGCTGTGCAAATTCCATCTTGCATTGAAATAATAACAGTAAATCTATTATTCTCCTGTTGCCTTTCCTCTTAAAAACACTTTACAAACAAAGCCTTTTTCTTACTCTCAAGAGAAGAGTAGAAACGTATTACCGAAGGGCTCTTCTTCTCCTCCTTATTCTGCCCTCCTTCCTCTCTTTCTGTCTTTTTAATTATTGAAGGGCATGTTACCTTTCCCAGGGAAATCGATCCGGAGCTCCTGTAGCTTTGTCTCTGCTAACACGCCTGTGCTTTCTCTTGTTCACACCGCACACAAACACATGTTTAGTTAAGTGCTGCTCAAAAAGTCTCTTTGTTAATTTCTTTCATGGATCCACTTCAGTGAACTTAAATGGACTCCTAACACTTATCCACAAACCTCTCCCTTATTGGTTGATCTCTTCCTGTATTTATTGGCTTGGATTGCTTACAGGGAAAGGAGTGGAAACGGCACGACTGGTTTCTGCAGGATAACGGCCGTCATGCTTACCTGCTGTGATTGACAGCTGAGGGTTGAAGGACTGATGTTAGGTGAGGATGACAGTGATGATGAAGATGGTGCGGTGGACTTTTTAGATGAGCATTGCAAAGAACAGAGTTGGACAAGACAGTGAGACATTATGTGAGGTACACACACACACACACACACACACACACACACACACACACACACACACACACACACACACACACACACACACACACACACACACACACACACACACACACACACACACACACACACACACACACACACACACACACACACACACACACACACACACCATTAAAAATGTTGATGGAAAGCATAAGCATAGTATTAGTCTGTTAAAGCACTAACATGCATGTATGTACACACACACACAGATACTTACAAGTAGACACACACAGAGACACACACACACAAAGATACATGCAGACACACGCACACACACTCACACACAGACACACACACACACACACACACACACACACACACATATACATATACATATACATACAAGTAGACACACACACACACACACACACACACAAATACACGCAGACACACAAAGATACACGCAAACATACACTCAGACACACACACACACAAATACACGCAGACATACACACACACACACACACTCACACACAAATGCACGCAGACACACACACAAATACACACAGACACACACACACACGCACACAAAGATACACGCAGACATACACACACACACACACTCACACACACAGATACACGCAGAGACACCTACACAAATACACGCAGACACACAAATACAGGCAGACACACACAGATACACGCAGACATACACACACACACACACTCACACACACAGATACACGCAGAGACACCTACACAAATAAACGCAGACACACAAATACAGGCAGACACACACAGATACACGCAGACATACACACACACTCACACACACAGATACACGCAGAGACACCTACACAAATAAACGCAGACACACAAATACAGGCAGACACACACAGATACACGCAGACACACAAACACACAAATACACACAAATACACGCAGACACACAAATAAACACACATCTTCTTACCCTCAGAGTGGTGGGACAGGATGAGCAGGTTGACACAAGACGCTCCGGCCCCGGAGCCAAAGATAGTGATCCGTTCCGGGTCGCCGCCGAAGTGTCCGATGTTCTCATTCAGCCAACGCAAGGCCTGGATCTGATCCAGAAGCCCATAGTTCCCTTTGGCAGACTGATCTCCTGTGCTGAGGAAACCTGCAGTCGAGAAACGGAAAAACACCGAACGATGTGTTAATCGAGAGCACTGCTGAAATTGTTTATCAAAACTATTCAACTATTCAGTGCTTAAAATACAGCTGATAAAAAAATATAATATAAATTGACTCTCATCCTGTATAGCCCATATTTTGCTATTTTAAAATGTTTCTGAGTTAAAATGTCTCTAGATTCTCCTACAATAGGTTTAAACAGTTAGTTCAGTTTAAACTGAAACAGTTAGTTTGAAGATTCAGTCTTTCTAAACCCCGCCTTTTCAAGAGCTTCCTCTGCTCTGATTGGCCCAGCCTTACAGCAGTTGTCAGAAACTAAACTCCCATTACTGTATCTGAATTTCATTCCTCAGCACTCGACACAGTGATACGAACAGTAAGGATAGCATCTGCTTTTCTGTATCAATTCCAGTGAGTCCTCATGCTTTTGAAGTTTATTAAAGAGGATTCTCAGCGCTGAAAACAGAGTTTCTCAACATGTCAGCAACACAAACCAAACTCTCCAGTCTCAGCTACAACTACAGTGTATGAGAGTCAAAGAAGATGCTGTTCACGGGCGACCAATGAAGAACATAGACTGAACATACTCTGAACAAACCCCTAAACCTAATCTCACACACACACACACACACACACACACACACACACACACACACACACACACACACACACACACACACACACACACACACACACACACACACACACACACACACACACACACACACACACACACACACACACACACACACACACACACACACACACACACACACACACACACACACACACACACACACACACACACACACACACATCCATGTTGTTAGCTTGTATTACCCTTCCTAAGGTAAGGTATTGTACTGTACAATAAAGTGCCACCAGTAAATCATCTATAAATCATGTGATTGGGCAATTAACGACTGATCTTATTTAGTCAAATGTCTGCCGATAACAGCAGTGTAAGAATGAAGGTGTGAGTTTATGCGATGCTGTGGAAAATACAGAGAAGAAGAAAGAAGGAGTGAGAGAGTGAGAGAATGAGTGGGTGCTCTAATTTGGAAAAAAGTGTTTCATCTGCCTCCAAGTCACCAGGAACTTTACTGATCAAAGTCTGACACACACACCAACACACACAGAGAGAAGCATATGATATGATCTCCAGAGCGCATGCAATATTATCCCACTGGGAAAAAGGCCTGGAACAAACGGTCTCATGCATGGAAGTGTCCAAAACCACATGCAGTGCTGCACTGGTACCAGACCAGCCGACGACTCGCGCCTCGAGCCCCACAAACCTGCTCACGGTCTCTTGCTCTCAGAGGAACATGCTGCCGTTTGGGAACCAAACCACTTCCACGACAGACGACATGTGTCTGCTGATTGGTCCAGTTATGCCGTCTCATCACAGTCACAGGTCTTTTTTGAAGACCTTCAATGAATTTATTCAGTTTCCATCATGTTTTATTATCAGATAAAACTGTATCCGCCTCAATGGGCCACATTCTTTTTTTATGCAACTCTGTGTTTCCATCTAGTGTTTTTTATGCTATATCCCGAAATGCACATATAAAAACAGGAGGGTGGAAACAGCTAATGAATGCAGAGGAAAAGCTTTCAGAGCAGATTCCAAGGAAGCATAAAGTCACACTAAACGCCTCCAAACGCACCTGAGAAGCTCCTACTGTTGAGTTGAGTTGGGCGGATATTATTATTGCCAGAAACAAATGAGGAATTAATTTGCATAAAGCTAATGGTGAATACAAGCCCTGTCATTTACAAAAGCCTAATATTATCTTCCACAGGACTTAAGAGTTAATGATCACAAAACACATTTATAATGATTTCTGAAACAGATAAAAACTTATATTTATTGACTAGAAAGCTTTTTTCATAAGAAGAAAATACATGTAAAGTTTGGGTTCTGTAAGATTTGTAATTTTCTGACAGAGATCTTTTGTTCACCAAAGCTGCACGCTTTAGGATAGAAAGAATAAAAAAAGCACTGACCCGATGAAAGAGAGGATGTTACGCAAACATTGAACTGTGAAAGTGCATCTTTCAGCTGTTTTCTCATTTCTTCCTCTCTCACCTCAGACCTTTCTGCTGGATTTCTGTGACGATCACGAGACTCCCTGAATTCAGAAGTGAGTGTGTCGGTCTGAGGCTGAGGAGATGAGAGAGGTGAGATGATGGTTGTGGACTGACAGTTGACAATGTTTATCTATCACACACACACACGCGCACACGCACACGCGCACATCCATTTAGTTAAGGGCCAGTCACACAGCGAAAACGCATGAATCACGCACGAATTACGCACAGATTTTCGTTTCTGCGCGGAGTGTGCGTCGTATACGTAATTCGTCGGTGGAACGAACGTAGACCGTCAGTGATTGTAAGTGGGTGTGCGTCGAAGGCGTTTTATGCGTGATTTTGAGTTTTGAACGGTTCAATTTTTTTTTCAAAACTGTGTGTTTTGAAACACACAGACACACACACACACACACACACACACACACACACACACACACACACACACTATATTTCACCATGTCTATCAGTATTGGCCTTAGAGGTAAAATTGTATGTTTTCAGGAATTACAAGATATCCCAGCTGTCAAAGGCGATGCTCACAGTGGCAGTTTTGGGGATTGACAACCGCATTTACTACAGCAACAGCGACTAAAGTGATATTAAAGATAATCGAGTCCAATCGAGTCGTGAGTTCATCCGCCGAACCGTCATGAACCACCAGCAGCTTTAATATCAGGATGGAGAGCGGAGCGTTTGAGTCGCACACAGAACTGAGAGACTGACAGGAGACACACAACTCATATCGCTGTCACCGCAAGTAACACAGAAAAAGTCCTCAACACACGGTACACACGTGTTTGTGCGGCAGAGCGGCTCTCTCTGTCCAGGTTTTGCAAGAATGCGGCTCTCCTGAAAATATACAGGTGTGAGTTTGGTTGTAGAATATCGTTAGCCTCAAAGCATAATAAGTCATATTTAATTTTTTTTGGAAAACACGAAAAAACTCAAAACTGCCTAAGTCAAAGAGACAGTGTTTTTGGATCCTAATAAGTGTTGTGATTGGCTAAGGACATTGGCAGAAGGGCAAGATGATGCAGCAGTGGAAGGACAGTAAAAATAGGCAGATATCACAATTTGGCCAAAAAATGACTTCGGCAATTATGCTATGAGGCTAACGATATGTTTGTCACTGCTGTAAATAACTGTCCTGTGTGTGTCCCAACTTCCACCCAAACACACATCAGTAATCTGTTGCGTGTATATAAGCAGAAGGAACGTCTCTGTAACTCATTCATATGAAAATGTTCCATGGATCATTTCTATACAAATTGTTTTATGCATAATTTACACAAAATATCAATTTGCTCACGCTTCATGAACAAGGCTTGGAAACAATTTTCTCTTATTCTTGTCTCTTACTATTGAAGGCAAAAGGGGCGAATTCACTAAAAAGTTGGTTTAACATGCACATCATCAGATGATGGCTCCACCACGCCATTGTCATTTGCATAATTTCTTTAGTGAAATGGGTGCTGAAACAACTCAAACAGTGAAATAAACAGTTTGAGTGAAATAAACGGCGCTAACAGCGGGACACAATTCATTCCCAGTCAATTGCTTCAAAAGTGTGCCATTATTATGACAATTTTTAATCAATTCCAGCCCCTCGATACACTGTTAGCATGCCGTCCACATCCACACACAGATTTGAATTATTCCTCAAAGAGCATCAAAATAAACGTCACATCAAAGAGCGAACGCTCCGGAAACGAGATTATCTGCGGCTGTTGAGATTCATTACGTCACCTGCAGTAGATGGAGACACTCAAATCTCTCTCTCAAACATGTGCGATGGCCTCGAATCTCCTCGTGAACCTTAAAATACCAGAGTTAAATTGTTGTTTGGTTGAGCTTTGTGAGCAGACTTTAAAAACACCGCGGCCATTATTGAGATTTCACCCCAGCTTCAGATTTATCTTCATTATCATTATTTCTAGGCTCTGTCAGCCACATTATCCCGGAGAACTGTCTCTCTCTCTCTCTCTCTCTCTCTCTCTGTATGTGTGTGTGTGTGTGTGTGCACTTCCATCAGTAGTTAAACGACTCTGTAAAATTGGCTCTAAAAGAATCCTCACCAGTAATTCGGACTAGAAAATAAGACTTCACCTTTCTGATTAACTCTCTCTCTGTATATATGTGTGTGTGTGTGTGTGTGTGTGTGTGTGTAACCTGTTGAAACGCACTAAAGATCTTAGGTGGCATTTCCTATAACGGCTTTAAAGAGATCATTTGCTTTTGCGATACAGCACAACCATTAATTTTATATAACCATAATGTTAATTTATATCTATTCTGTCATTTGACATTTAATTCGTGACAGTTCATTTTCTAAATACCTGGATTTGAGCAGAAAAAAATGACTGTTAGGTTATTCCTACAGTAAATTGTCATGTTATCATCAGTTATAAATCTTAACATAATTGATAAAATAGTAAACTCACTTTCTTTAAATCAAATTTCTTTAACCACAAACTATAACTTAATGAACTTAGGGGCCATTTTTAAATATTTTATTAGATGTTTCTGTATTTGTATCCCCGGCTGCTACAATATGAAACTTCTGACATGGAAAAACTAGAAATTCATTAAGAAATTACAGTTGCTCTTTCATTTCTCCCTTTCCCTCATTGAAACGTTTCACACAAGACATGTTTTCTTGGGCTTTTCATTTTGTTAATGAATGTGTCACTTTCCATTAGTCTTTTGTAATCTCCCTTTAAATAATTAGGAAAGGACAACATCACATCAGGCCGTAAAACAACAGCATAAACTCTGAATATTAGCAATGCATTCAGTTTGTTAACTCTTAAACGCTCTAGAGATTTCAGTATGACAAGACCTACATTTGAAAAGCTGTTCAAATGATCCAGTCAGCACAGTCAATCACTCACAAAGAAAAGCAATGTCAATAACTGTCATGCTAACAGAATCCATTCTGTAACGGCAACCTGCCGTTTTCTTGTAATGGTGTAAAAAAAGTTGTAATGAATAAAGTGGCTGAAGGTTAATCAGGGCATATTTACAAAAGTCTGTTGAAGCCTTTCACAGAAACTCCTCCTTCACACACCAAGATTTTTAAAACGTCCATCAAGCTAAAAAACAAGTTATTTTATCACGGCAAAAACAACAACATTTGAAACCTTTATTTTTCATTTTCACTGACTCCATATGTTGTGTGTGCATTGAAATGGTGATATCAAAACAATGTAGCTAAAATATAATTGCAATAATAATTTAACACGGTACTGAACTGCTTGAACATCAGCAGTAATGCACTGTGACTTTCTGAATTCACAAACGCTTGATGACAACAAACTGTGTGCGAGTGGGTTTTTCTGTGTTTTTTTGTTATTATACGTGTAGTTGCTCACAGTTTTCTGCTGTGATTTCCCACTGTGCTTGCAGGGACAAGACTGAGAAAGCCACACACACACACACACACACACACACGCTAGAACAGATGGAGGAGACAGACACATGAGAGCGCTATAGAAGCTGTTTGCTGAAAGTAAGCACAGAGCTGTGTGTGTGTGTGTGTGTGTCGCTGTTTCTTTACAACCAAATTTGAAATCAAAATAATAAGCCAGGATCTCTTCCTCTTTCCTTTGCTTTCTATTTCTCTCTTTTTCTTTCTTTCTCTCTCCCTCCCTCTTCCATTTGCTCTCATTTGCTGTGCCCTCACACACTCTACTGGCCCTCCTGCCCAGGGTAATGGGGGGTGAAATAGGGGTGACAGTGGGCATTTGTAGTCCGGCGCGGCATGATGGAACACAGAACACACAAGCGCTCGTACACACACCTCCACAGGTGCTCCAAACGCCAGTGGGGCCGCCACAGTTTGTGTGCAATATCAGGACTTTTGAAAAGAGTGCAGGCATGATGCAATTAAACACACACTCCAGACAAAAACAAACTAACAAACAACGAAAAAAACACTTATTTAAACACAATGTACAAGACGTGCATTGCTGGAGAACAGTGTGCAGCTTTCACAACTGAATTGCATTTCAATTTCAGTTAATTTCCTGAATTTGAATGGAGATGCAGAACTGCAATTCAAAATGAAATTAAAATGATTAAAGAAATTCATATGACTGTTAACCTTGAACAGAAAACTTTAAATACTGACTTGACAAAGCTTGGTTTAAAAGTTTAGAAAAAGAGTTTTATAGGCAGAAAAAGGTAGACAGACAGAGAGACAGACAGACAGACAGATAGATAGATCTATAGATAGATACATAGAGAGTCGACAGACAGACGGATAGATAGATAGATAGATAGATAGATAGATAGACAGAGAGAGAGATAGAAAGATAGATAGATAGTCGACAGACAGACGGATAGATAGACAGACAGACAGACAGATAGATAGATAGAGAGATAGACAGACAGATAGAGAGATACATAGATAGACAGAGAGATAGATAGATAGATAGATAGACAGATAGATAGATAGTCGACAGACAGACGGATAGATAGACAGATAGATAGTCGACAGACAGACGGATAGATAGATAGATAGATATTCGACAGACAGACAGACAGACAGACGGATAGATAGACAGATAGATAGATAGACAGATAGATAGATAGTCGACAGACAGACAGATAGATAGATAGATAGTCGACAGACGGACAGACAGACAGATAAATAGATAGATAGATAGACAGACAGATATATAGATAGATAGACAGACAGATGGATAGTGTCACGGTGCAAACCAGTGACTATGTTTGTGACTGACGCACGCACACACAAACACAATACCAGCACGCATACACCCATGCCCTGTTAACACAACTGACACTGGCATTGACAATCTTAACTGTATTGTGTATTGTCTGTATAAATTACCAGGTCTACTTGATCTACCAGCATTTATTGATAAGTGTTGTGAGCCAGTATCAAAGAGACTAATTTCAGACAATAGCAAAGAGGCATTTACCAAACCTTTTATAAAGTTTGTTAAAGTTTGGTTTATTGGTAGATCTGAAATTGTTGCCTTCTTAGTGGTGCATCACACTTGCGTGTGATGTCACAGGGGATTCCATTAGTTGTGTTTGTAAAATGTATATATTTATTTTTGATTTATATTGGTTTTGTATGTCTGTATTATGTATTGCTTATGATATGCATGTTGTTGTTGATATTGTTTATTATTATTTATGTGGTTTTATGTCAAGTATGTTTGTCTTTAATGTTTAACTGTAGGATGGTACAATCCAGGGGGAGGAGTCAGGCCTATAAAATGGCTCCAGTAACACAGTGTGGGAAGGGTAATGGTAGTTTGTCTTGGCTGTGTGAGCTGCTGATAAAATAAAAATCTCTTAAAGTGGAAACAACAGTTTTTCCTGATGTCATTTTTGATTTACATCTGCCGGTCATCCTAACAATTGGTGTCAGAAGTGGGATTTACACCGGCAAAAGTGACATTGTGGATTAAAATGCCGCCAAAGACTAGGAATCAACTGGCTACTGATATGGAAGAAGAGGAGGAGCAAGGTGCAGCGAGTGCAGTTCTAGGAGGAAATGCACTGCCTACGGAGATTCCTACTGCCACAGGTGATACAGCCATTTCAGCTCTGGCGGGAATGTTTCAAGCCTTCCTACAGTACCAGAAGGAGAGGGACGAAAGGCAAGAGAGAGAGTCAGCTCGACGGGAGCAGCAATATAAAGTCATCAACCATCAGGTCACACAGATGCAGATGGACTTGGAGCATAAAAGGTTGGGAGCTAGCTCTGTAGATCGGCCAGTTACACGAGTGCTTGATCATGTACCTCCGTTGTCCAAGCTACAAGACAATGATGATATTGAACATTACCTGACTACGTTTGAGAGACTGGCAGAGGTGTACAGGTGGCCAAAGGAGGATTGGGCTGTTCATCTGATTCCTTTGCTCACTGGGAAAGCAAGGAGTGCTTTTGTCGCTATGTCGCCTTCTTTGACCTCTGATTATGAGCGAGTTAAAGAAGTGATTCTCAAGAAGTATGAGGTTAGCCCAGAGACTTATAGACTGAGATTTCGTTCAGTGAACACACCTTCTGATGAGTCCCCGACTGAGTTATACATCCGTTTACAAGATTTATTTTCAAAATGGGTCCAGTTTGATGTGAGCAGCAAGACTGAAATGATGGAGACCCTGGTTTTGGAGCAGTACATGCGCGTGCTGTATCCAGACGTGAGGACTTGGGTAAAGGAGAGAAATCCTAGCACTGCTGGAGAAGCAGCCAACCTGGTAGAAGCCTACGTTGCAGCACGGAAGGGATTTTCCGGGACCTTCCGTTATGCAGGCAGCCTTCCGACTACAAAAGGTATGTCTGTGGGGTCAGGGGGGAGTATGTTCTCTCAGAATCAAGCCCAAATTTTGAAACCATCACAGTCTAAGCTAACATCACCTGCAGTCACACGTCAGACAGTAGCTACAGGCGATATTGTATGCTATAATTGTGGTGAACCTGGTCATATTAGCCCACACTGCCCCATGAGGAAACCCAAATCTGCTAGATTGTGTTATGTGCCTCAATCGAATTCTGTCGTTGTACTTAAGCAAGATAAGGAACCCACCATTTCAGTGTTGTTGAATGGTAAACCACTGACAGCCCTAGTAGACACAGGTTGTGCTCGTACATTAGTACAGTCACAGTATATATCCAGAGAGTCATGGACTGAGGAGACTGTAACTGTATGTTGTGTACATGGAGACAAGTCAGAGTTGCCTACTGCTGAAGTATATATTGAAGTTAACAACCAGCCATATCTGATGAATGTAGGTGTTGCTGCAAATTTGCCCTATCCAGTTTTACTAGGTACCGACATGCCTGTATTAGCAGACTTGGTTCAGGAGACCGCTTGGTGTGGGGTAGTTACTCGAGCTCAGGCCCAAAAGTTAACTTTGGCGTCCCAACCCCAAGATTTGGTTGATAGTGTAGTTCAGGAGATGCCATTTTTCACAGAAACAATTATCAGTGAGGCAGGATCTTCCAAGGTAGATCGACTGGAGAGACGCAGAAATAAGGTTGCAGACTTGATTGATAGCTCAGTACAGTCAGAGTATGAGTTGGAGGAACCTGAGATGGATGGATCAGATTTGGTCATTCCAAGTGAGTTAGAGCAGCTTCAGAAAGATGATGTCACCTTGTCTGAATGTTTTGAGAAAGTTAACAGTGACGCAACTGTTGGTTCATTGTATGGTGAGATGTTCCTTGTGAAACAGGGCCTTCTTTATAGGCAGAGTGAGGAAGGTATGCAGTTAGTGGTACCTAAAGCTCAGCGTAAGAAGGTTTTAGAACTTGGTCACACTATTCCCTGGGCAGGCCATATGGGATTCATGAAAACATTAATGAGAATTTCCAAAAGGTTTTATTGGCCTGGTATGTATAGTGAAGTGAAGGAATTTTGCAAGACTTGTCCCGAGTGTCAGTTGACAGTTGGTCGTACTCCTGCGACGGTCTGGTAGAAAGGTTTAATCAGACCTTAAAAGGCATGTTGAAGAAGTTTGTGTCTGAGACTGGAAAAGACTGGGACAAGTGGCTTCCTTACCTCTTGTTTGCTTACCGTGAAGTTCCTCAAGCATCCACCGGGTTTTCGCCTTTTGAACTGCTTTTTGCTCACCAGGTTAGAGGTCCATTGGACGTCCTGAGAGACAGTTGGGAAACCACGGGTAAAGAATCTAAGCGGAACGTTCTCTCTTACGTCCTTAAAATGAGAGAACAGTTGCAATTTGCCTCTTCCTTAGCCCAGGAGAATGTGCAACAGTCTCAGGCGAAGCAGAAGTCATGGTACGATCAGCGGGCCAGAACCAGAACCTTCCAGCCAGGAGAGCAAGTTCTGTTACTACTCCCTACATCGGATAACAAACTGTTGGCCAAATGGCAAGGTCCTTATCAGGTGAAGCGGAAACTTGGTCCAGTAACGTATGAAATTGAAATACCTTCCAGAAACCAACCCTTGCAAACCTTCCACATTAATATGTTGAAAAAGTGGCATGCACAGTCTTCCCACTCAGAACCAGCAGGGGCTATCGAGAAGGATCTCATGGTGAGGGCAGTACTGGAGGAGGATGAAGTAGAGGAGCAGTATTTGCCAGTTCATACAGATGAGTGCATCTTAAATCTTGAACATCTGACAGCTGAACAACAGAAGGAACTGTTAGAAATTATTCCTGACCAACTGTTCCTGGATACACCTGGAAGGACAGACCTTGTGCAACATCACATATACTTGAAGGACTTAAAACCAATTCGACAACCAGTTTACAGAGTTCCAGAACGGCTTGTGCACACCATGAGACAAGAGCTGGAGATGATGCAAGAACTGCAGGTCATAGAGCCATCATCTAGTGAGTGGAATAATCCCATCGTGCTTGTGCCCAAGAAGGATGGTTCACTCAGGTTCTGCTTGGATTTTCGGAAACTTAACTCTGTGAGTAAATTTGATCCTTATCCTATGCCCAGAGTCGATGATGTGATTGAGAAGCTTGGTAGTGCAAAGTTCCTCACAACTCTTGATCTGTGTAAAGGCTATTGGCAAGTGCCCTTAAGTCCAGAGAGCAAAGAGCTTACCGCATTCAAGACTCCGTTTGGACATTATCAATTCCGGGTCCTTCCTTTCGGGCTTCATGGGGCCCCTGCTACCTTTCAGAGAATGATTGATCAGATCCTCCGGGGCACTGAGAAGTACTCTGCAGCATATTTAGATGACATCATTGTTTATAGTACGACTTGGCAGGATCATCTGGAACATCTTAAGGAAGTGTTAACCAGAATAAAGAATGCTGGACTTACCATTCGCCCAGACAAGTGCACTTTAGCCAAAAGAGAGACTTGCTATCTTGGGCATGTGCTGGGACATGGGGTCATACGCCCTCAAGTTGGGAAGATCGAGGCCATTAAACATGCTGAGCAGCCTACAACAAAGAAACAGGTGCGATCTTTCCTTGGTTTGGTGGGGTGGTATAGACGTTTTATCCCAAACTTCTCTGAAAGAGCCATAGTCCTTACTGAACTGACAAAAAAGAACAAGCCTAATAAGGTTAACTGGACGGCAGAATGTGACAGTGCCTTTATAGATTTAAAGGATGCTTTGTGCAGGAAACCAGTGTTGCAAAATCCTGATTTTGACCAGCCTTTTACAGTTCAGACTGATGCTTCACAATATGGTCTGGGAGCTGTGCTCTTACAAGGAGAACAAGGACACTTGAGACCTGTTGCTTTTATCAGCAGGAAACTCCTCCCACGTGAAACACGGTATTCGACGGTAGAGAAGGAGTGCCTGGCAGTCAAATGGGCTTTAGACTCTCTCAGGTACTATCTCATGGGTAGGACTTTTAAGTTGGAGACTGATCACAGGGCCTTAATGTGGCTTGGACGAATGAAAGACACTAATGCCCGTATAACACGATGGTTTCTGGCAGTTCAACCATTTGATTTTGAAGTATTGTATCGGACTGGCTCTGAGAACTGCGCAGCAGATTTCCTCTCCAGGACACCACGAGTGGTGTCTGGGGAAGGGGGAGGAAATGTCACGGTGCAAACCAGTGACTATGTTTGTGACTGACGCACGCACACACAAACACAATACCAGCACGCATACACCCATGCCCTGTTAACACAACTGACACTGGCATTGACAATCTTAACTGTATTGTGTATTGTCTGTATAAATTACCAGGTCTACTTGATCTACCAGCATTTATTGATAAGTGTTGTGAGCCAGTATCAAAGAGACTAATTTCAGACAATAGCAAAGAGGCATTTACCAAACCTTTTATAAAGTTTGTTAAAGTTTGGTTTATTGGTAGATCTGAAATTGTTGCCTTCTTAGTGGTGCATCACACTTGCGTGTGATGTCACAG